>BQNB010061754.1:0-36357 GCA_026074375.1 Tanacetum coccineum
TGGAAAAAGTGAAAGTTGGGAACGATGAATTTATTTTGCTTGTTCCATGATCCTAAGTATTATCGAAAATAATAATAATAATAATAATAATAATAATAAATAAATAAATAAATAAATAATGTTATTAAGTGTGGAAATAATGGAAAGTTAGAAAAAGCATAAAAAATAATAGAAAAAAAATATTGAAAATGGAAAAACGGGGCGTTTCTTAACTTTTGATTTCTTAATTCCTTTAGATGAGCACTTTGCTACTTTTCAAAGTGATTAGTTTGAGGGGATTGGAATTTTTAGTTTTAAGCGCGTATTTATTACATTGCGTGAGGACACGGCAATACTTTAGTATGGGGGAATTTGGTATTCGCTATTTTATACATACTTTTACCTTGTAAAATGAACCCAAAAAGACCAAAAACATAATAAAAATTGCAAATATATGTTGTTTTTGTGTTTGTATATGTGCAGGTACGGATATCAAAAAAAGGGACAAAAATAAAGACAAAACCAGACGAAACCGAGCACGGGAATAAAAAGAGCGCGAGAAAACGAATCCAACGGTGCTTTCGGATTTTATTGGGCCAGTCCGTTACCCACTTATTGGGCCGGGCCAGCCCAATTTATCAAAAGCCCAAGCATAAGCCTAAAAAGCTCAAATGAGCCCAATAATTATTTGCAAAAATCTGAATTTAGAATGATCATTACATCATAGACACGTGAGTTTGTAATTAAATCAACACACACATGTGCATTCCCACTATAACCATAAGCACGAATTAAAATGTGACATATGGCTGAGCATACAAACTATCTAAATTTATTTGAGGCATGCAATTGAAATGATGATATTATACTCCTCACGTGCTTATGGCAAATATAAATTCTTTCCTGTCACGTTGCGGACACTAAGTGTTGAGGGGGCCTAGTAACAGTAGCCACGTGGTGGATCAAATGTATACAACTCATCTCTCGATTCAATTTGTATTGATATAAATCCAATGGACGAAAAGTAATGCGTTCGATTTAAGCAAGGAAAAAGGACACGTGGCATCTCATTAACGGCTGGATCCGCTTGCCATATTTGTCTGATCCGAGGGAAAGTAGTTACTCATCAATGATTGGCTCATCAATTGGGTATGAATTTACACAACTGACTCGTGGCTTGGCTATATAATGAACCCACTCTTCTCATTTTTGGGGGGTTAGATTTGAGGATTAGTTTTTAGTTTTTTTTAAGTTCTCTCTAGTTTATTGTGTAGCTTATTTTTAATGCCTTTTAGCTTATTTCAATTTTTAGTTTATTGTATCAGCTTATTGTGAGCTTAGTGGATTTTCTTATTGTATTTTGAGCTTATTATTAATGGAATGAAGGTGATGTTTGTTTAGCGTAATGGATCCGTCGTATTCTCTTTTTCTTTTCTTTTTAAGCTTTTTCGTGAGGGCTTATTGTCGAATAAGCTGTCTTGGGATTATCTACTCTTCAGCTTATGTTTCTGTTTCGATTAAGCTTCTTGCTAGCTTAATCGTTTAGATCTTAGCTCATATAAAAAGCCTTGGGTTATTTCACTTTCTTTTCTATTTTTTTTATTTTATCATATTGCTTATTCGGTTATCAAAGTGTTTTACAAGTGCTTATTTTCTTGGCTTGTGATAATTTTGCTTATATCTCATCTTGTTTAATAAATCTCATCTAGTTACGGTTTTTCAATGATTTAGATCTCAGTTTGTTTAATAATTTTCGAGTAGTGATTGTTAGATCTAAGCTAATTTGAAAATTTCAGATTTAAGAAAAAAAAATAGCTTAAAGGTTCGCATTATTTGATTTTAGTGAGGATTAGATTATTTAGTCTCGATTTAGTGCTCTGCTTAATTTTAGAACTCTAGTAAACATATTTTCATCACTATTGGGTATTTGGTTCTCGTTTCACCCACTTTTCTATTTCAACATTTGTAATCTAGGCCTATATTCAAGAATCGATCTTGGGCTGTGTTAATGAGCTTCCAGGACAGATTGGGTTAGTAGTCTAGGATTAGCTAATAGATCAATTTTGGTTATTAGGCTCAATTTTGAAGTAGGGTAATTGTAGGGCCTGGTGTTCGAAGTCATCAGGTTGAGTTAGTAAAAATTGATTTTGCAAATGGTAAATATTATAACTATGTTTCAATTAACAATTAGTTGAATTTGTTTTTATTTTATTTTATTTTTGGTACCGATCAACTCAAGAGGCGCGGAGCTTATGGGTTTATTTAGCTAGACCGACTTTGATTAGTTGTTTTAGTTAAATAAATCGGGTGGTATTCGTTTAAGCATAGCAACTAATTTGGTGGGGTTGAGTGAATTTTTTATTTAAACAGGCTAATCAGAATATCTAGGGCCTATGTACTAACGTTTTGGTGATAGTTGGTTAATGGCTTATTTGTGACAAAGTTGGACGAGATCGAAGATCCATTTGGTAAAGAATCATGAATATCTTAAAGGCTAGATTTGGAATTAATTTTTGTGACTACGGAGTTGATTTGGTATCACTTATTCGAGATTGAAGTGGTATTTTACGAAGGCGTGTACTTATTTTATCTTGAAGTCGGGGTTGGTTGGATGCATGATTTCAATGATAACTTGCTCGAGCTTAATTTAAGTTGAAGACTTGGTTTATCTAGTTTCCAGCAGTCAAGGGGTGGATGGTTGAAGACCTGGTTAACTATCACTTAAAGGAGTTACATTGTAGTACTCAGTGTCACACGCTTAGTCGTTGTGGATAATTGCAAGAGGTGATGAATGTCTCATACTTTGGGAGGGGTATTGAGTACTTAGAGATTTGCTTGGAGCACAAATTCTCTACACCGTTCTTCCAACATTAGTGCAAGCTTAAGTCACAAGAACGGAATTCTACTTCAGTTTCAAGTTTGGTATATCTAGTTTACTTCCTCAGTGGTTACTTCAAAAAGCCTACAAGACGGTTGGTTAAAGTGATAAGCCAGAGAGAGGTATGAGTAGAGATTTTGATCAGCAATGTTTCTCACGGTTAGATTTTGACGCTGAATTTATTCCTCACACAAGTTTCAATTATGGCGCGTCCAAGGTGTTGCTGAACTTCCGACATGTCGAAATCAGCAAGGGGGAAGGAGAAGATTCACCCTTGAGCCTATGCCTTTCTTGATTCTTGAAAGCTTGACATGGAGCATCTTTCTTGAATTTTTTTTAAATTAGGCCATGCCGGGAAGACAAATGTCCTAACCGCGGAGAATATCAGCGCTTTAACTATGGCTTTTGGGTGCATCTCTTTAGACAAATGGGGGAAGTGATATCTTGAGAACTTTTGTATGCATTATTTGACTTTCCAGGGGGAAGCGGTGTGAGAAGATCTATTCAAGCGTGAGAAGATACGTTGCTGATCCAGATAATGCTTACCCCAAATGATCAATCACTAAGCTTATTCTTAAAGGAGCAGTAACATTTGATGTGGTATCTTACCAGTTCCGTTGTGTACTTAATTATTCGAAGCTTGTTAGTAAGCTTTGAAACTGCTCAAGAGAGGATTGCTAGTTTGGGGGGAAGCTTTGAAAGCTTCTAATAATGAATATGTGGCATGAATTAGGGGGAAGCTGATTCATTGCTAGTTTGGGGGGAAGCTTTTAAAGCTTCTAAATCAAGAATATGTGGCACGAATTAGGGGGAAGCTAATTCAGAAGCTTCTCCTTAACCAAGAGTGTCTGGTTACTTAGTTCGTGCCTATTACAATATTTCTCTTACAAAGTACTACAAAGATGATTCATGTTGGAGTGCAGACTTGAAGTCAAACACCACAGAAGACGTCATCAGCATATGAAGCTTCATGGAAGTTCTTGTTCTTAATCATTATGTACTTGTTAGGAAATTATTGTAAGTAATTCTGTAAATCGTCCCGTGGGGAAGATTGTTGGGAATTCACTTTTACGTGACGACATTACAGAATTACCATAGTTTATCATAGTCATATTACACGAGGCCTAGAATAAGGCAAACTATGTATAGTTTAGAGGTGTATGGGCTATATATACCCCTCTATGGCTTCATAGAGGGGTTGAGTATTTGGATTTGTCGAGTTCATTTGTATCCCTTCATCATTTTGCCAATTAATATTAAAGTTCATCTTCCATCACTCGACTCTTCTTACTTAAAATGGCTTTCATGTGGTTTGACTCACAAAACACCATCGGATCATAGTATTACGTAGGACCTTCATTTAGTTGGAGGGAATTTGGTATTCGCTATTTTATACATATCTTTTACCTTGAAAAACGAACCCAAATGACCAAAAACCATAATTAAAATGGCAAATATATGTTGTTTTTGTGTTTGTACTGTGCAGGTATCGGATATTCACAAAAGGGACAAAAATTAAAGCCAAAAGGACAAAGTCGAGCCCGAGATCCGAAAGAGCACGAGAAAATGAGTCCAACGGTGCTTTTGGATTTTATTGGGCCAGCCCGTAATTCGTTTAACGGGCCGAGCCAGCCCAAATAAGTAAAAGCCCAATAAGAGCCCAATTCTTATTTAATAAAAACTGAGGTTTATATATGGTGTGACATCACGATGATGTCAACAGCACATGTTCCAAATTAATTCATTGGTGATCACATGCCCCTCCACTAATTTGTTTTGGACGAGTAATATGCTGACATGTGGTGGGGCAAGTAAAGTTTTATTTCATTTCAAATTGTTACATCTTTATCAAAGGGACGAGTAATGTTTATTGGAAGCTACAAGTCAAGGCACATGGCATAAAATTAATTCCCTCAAGTCACGTGAGTGAGCACTCAAATGGAAAAGGGCAAATGATGAGACAACACGTGGCGGGCAAGTTTTCATCAATTGTTGTAACAAGTGAAATCAAACGGTATATAATGCATGCGTCCAAATGAAGCTACTCAAGTGGACACGTGGAGCTCTCACATCGGTGGATCATTTTTATAATATTGGTGATCCGTGTGACACCTTAAGATGGTCAATGATTGACTCATTATTCATCTCATGATTGGGTGCAATTTACAATATTAGCCCCTCTCTCACCCTATATAACCACTCGCCACCCCCTTACTTTTGGATAGTTTTTTCATTATTTTTCTTAGTTTAGATTTTTAGTTTTCAGTTTATTTAAATTTTGTAATAGCTTATTTCCGAATTTATGCTTATTGTACCTTTCTTATTTTAAGAACTTAATATGTTGATGTAATAAATTTGGTTTAAAGTTGCTTATAGATCTTGTTTCTCCTTTGGTTTGATTAATCGTTCGATAATCTTTGTTTCGTGAGAGCTTATTTTCCTTCTTCGATTAGCTTTCCATATGGCTTAGTCGATTCGGTAATAGCTTATAGATTCAAAATAAATTTTAGCTTAAATTCATCTCTTTGTTTTCTTTTTCCTCATTCGGTTAAGCTTTATTTCTTAAGTTTGTTTTCAAGAAAAAAAATAGCTTATAACTCTTTTAAATTCTATTCACAAACGTTTTCTAGTTTAGTTTTTTTTTTTTTTTTGGTTTTTTTATTCAAATTTAGTTTTAGCTCAAATCTATAAAAGTTTTTAATCTTGTTTCCACTTTTTGGTTCGTTTGTGGTTACCATGGTTTAGCTATTTCTTTGTTTCAAATTTGAATTAGGAAATCTTATAAATGTTTCATGTCTAGATTTATTAAACCGATAGTAGAAATTCTCATTTAGGCTGCATTTATTTTTAAAATTAGATCTTTGGCCATGTTTTGAATTATTGCTGGGCTACACTCTTGCTCGTTTGATTTTTAGGCTGCGCCTTGGTTTGTAAAATATCAATTGGGCCACTGGTTTCATTTGATTATAAATTGGGCCATACTTGTTTAAATGAATCTTGGAACGTGTAGGTGATTTGGAGAAATTGCAAATTTTTATTAGTTTTATAATTGGTAACTGTTAACATTGATTTTGTTATGTTTGAATTTTTGGTACCGGTCTACTCATGAGGCGTGGAGCTTACGGGTTTATTTAGCTAGACCGACTTTGATTAGTTGTTTTAGTTAAATAAATCGGGTGGTATTCGTTTAATTGCGGGTCTCCAATTCGGTTCCATTTTCTTTCCTTTTTCAATTAATTAGTGTAGTTTTTATTTTATCATTTTTATAATATTGTTTTGATTTTTGCCATGCTTAGTGTAGATTTATTTTTAAATGCTATGTTTAAATTCATTATGAGTAGTGAGTAGATTTATTAGTGCTTGTTAAGTGAATAGTGATTTGGAATTTAGGTGCGGGTTTAAAAAGATTTAAAAAATATTTAGTCATAAGTATTGTCTTTTCGATTTACATTCCGTCATTTATTTTTAATGCAATTTAATTTCTTGTCATTTATTTTTAAGCATTTCATTTTACTTGTCATTTTAATTCGTTAAACCTAAGCCCGCACTTAATGAACATTTCACGTCACTTAGCAAGCATTTTAGTCATTTATATTTTTAGATCATTTTTAGTATAATCTTGTAGCTTTAAATAATAGTTTAATTTTTAGTTAATAAAATAGTTTAAAACCAAAAGTTTAGCTTTCCTTTTATATGCTTTCTCTTTTAGTAGATTTAGAAAACCAAATCAAAAACTTTTATGCTATTCAAGCTCGATTTACAACTTGAACGTAGATTTCCATTCACCTCTCGTCGAGGAAACGACCCGGAAGGTTTTTGAGATATCGCTTTGGTTAAAAGTGAATTTCTAGAACCCGACGGTAATACTATATTATACTATTGATTATCTTCCTCATTAGTACGTATCTATATATTATACGTATATATATATGAATTAGTTTGGACGGATCAATTTTTGGCGCCGCTGCCGTGGAGAGGTGTAGCAATTTCTACGGGATTGTTCGTGTTCGAGCCTTGAAGATCCTTTCTTCGGAAAGTTTATTTTCGTTCTTATATAAAAATATAAAAATCCAAAAATATTTTTCTTCTTATTTTATTTTTATGTATTATTTGAAAAACCTATAAATATTCTTCTCGATCCTTTTATTCGTTCAATTCTTCTTCTTTTCCCTCTTAACCGATTAATTCTTCGACATGTCTTCATTTTATCAACCTTGCTACGGGTGTGGAGAGCCATTTGTCGGTTCATTTTGTCCACGATGTAATCCGAATTCTTTCGATAATTCTCAATATTTTTCCGACTACTCTCCACAACCTCGGTACGAGACGAATATTTGTGAGTTATGTGGAAACGATGCTCATTTTGGTTACGATTGTCCAACACAAGTTCCGTTTGATTATAATCCGAACCCGTGTTTCGATCAAAACTTCGATAATAATTTTCCTCTAACTTCACCAAGTTTTCCACAACAATACTTTTGTTGTGAAAACTGCGGGGGTGCTCATGAGACTTTTCAGTGTCAACCGTTGAACCAAAATTTCTATGAACCTAATTTTTATAATTCTAATTCTTCCGGTTTTGACCAATATCAACCCCCGCAGTTTCCCGTCAATTATCCTCCTCAAGAGACAAGTAGAGAAATTTTGCAAGCTCAAGAAGATTTAATGGAAGCTATACAAGCCTTTTTAAAGGAGTATGATCATATACCTCCTAATGAAAAGTGCATGGCTTTATTGCTAGCCGAGGAGAGATTTCTTAAGATTAAGCAAGCTATGGAAGAAGAGCAGAATCAACCTGAAGTTTTACAAGAATTGCTTCTTAAGCTTATAAACGATTTGCAAATTCTTAAAGGAATTCAACAAGAGAAGAAGAAGCCGACAGCTCAAAGTTCTATTCCATATTGGAATTCTTCTATGATTGACGATGAAGAAGCTAGAGACAACTTTTTGAAGGACGTGTGCACCTTCTTAAGGAAGTTTAGTCGTATACCTTTTGGAGTAACACCAAAGGTTATATTGATAGCTTGGGAAAGTTTTGGCGAAATTAAAGATGCTTTGATGGACAAGCAATATCGACAAGAGGATATTCAAGAATTGATGAGTAAACTCCTTGAAGATGTGCGAAATATCAGTGAAGAGTTTTCAGAATATATTAATTGTCCAAGCTGGAATCGTCCGCTTTTCTACTTCGATGATGAGTATACTGTTATATGGAGAAGGCCTAAAGCGATCACACCCGATGAACCATCTGAAGATCCCAAAGATCCTCTAATCATAGGGGAAAAGGAACTTAGCACTATTCTTGAAAAGGATAAGTCTAGTGTTGATGACCTCGACCCAATTCCAAGTGGATCCAAGGGTATCTCTGACGATATTTGTGACAATGGTCATTCTGATGCAGAATCTTTGCTTAGTCAAGATATTTCGATCACGTCTCCTAAGATCGAGTTTCTTTCCGAAGAATTCGTCGGTGAATTCGCTCCTATTCCACCAGGAATGGATGAAGACAAATTTGATGAAGAAGAACTTGATTGTTATGATCATGATATTTCAAGTGATGACGAGTCTTATGAGAACATCGAGTACGTTGAAGCATCACTTCTCAATTTGGAGTACGATAGTTTAGAGGAGGAGAATGAAGATCAAGAAGAGAAAGAGTTTGACTTAGAAGATATTTTTCAAATCCAAGACGTTATTCTTCGTGAGAAATTATTAAACGTCCATCGTCTTATTACTAATATCGAATCTTTGAAAAACAACCCTACTCCTGATTTTGTGTTCAAGTCTCCCTCTTCATTTCCTATTCCCGTCACGGATAGTGGTTCGTTCTTTGAGGAGTCCGATACTTCTCTTTCTCATTCAGATAACTCTTTACCTGAATTCGAGACTTTCAGCGATCATACGGAAGAGACGAGAAGTGGCAGTACCACTACTCATGCTAATAACTCTCTTCCCGAGTATGATTCGTTTCTTTTTGAGATTGAGCCCGATCAAGGAGGGTTGACTAGCATTGTTATTTCTGATAATTCAAATGATCCTCTTTTGGAGCTTCCTGAGTTTGAATCATTCCACTTTGATCTTGATCCGTCATTTCCTCGTCCTCCTCCGGAACCACCGGATGTTGAGATTTGCTTACATTTTGAGCCCGATGCTCCCGTGATTGATAATTTTAATGAGCTTAATGATGACCAAAGGGGAGGTGAGATTAATGTTGAAGATGATGATTCCTTCACATTTGTCATTTGGATTTTTCTTCCATTTCTCACCTACCCTGAGGTTTCTCCCTTACTTTCCTCCACCAAAAATGAGGATACCATTTTTGACCCCGGCATCTCCACTTAGAGCCGGTGGCATCTCATCGGGATGGAACTTTCATATGCTTTAATGTTTGTCCAAACATTAATGAAAGCCCGATTGAGATTTTCTTTTCCATTTACACTCTCCCTAAGGACGAATGAATTCAGGGATCGAGTTAAGCTATGTGACTCGGTTACCAAAAACAAAGCGCTTCTTGGGAGGCCCCCAATGCTTATCCATTTTCTATTTTCTTTCTTATTTTCTATTTGTGATGTGAGGAGGCTTGTACTCTTTCGATCTTTGTATTTGTTGTTTGTACTTGTGATTGTTTGCAGGATAGACCCAAATTTTCTGAAGACTCTCGTGTTCGGTGTTTTGTCCCGGTCCACTCGAGCTTCCTAGCCTTTGCTTGCCATTAGTTTGGGGAAATCCGATATCCTAAAAGATTATTAGCGTCTAACATTTATCTTTTAGCACACTTAATAAACGGCTAAAGATTTTTGTGATACTTTCTTCATGTTTGAGTTATACATTCGACCTTTTTGAGTTCTAGTATGGGGTTTTCAAGTCTTAGGCTAGGAAACATTGAGGACAATGTTTGATTTTAGTATGGGGTAGTATATCTTCGATATGATCTTACCTACTTTTACCCGTTGTTCTCACGTACCACGTTTTTCCCGCCAAAAATTTGAAAAACTTTTAAAATTTGAAAAAATAAAATAAGTGTTTTTGTCACAATTTTGACTTTCTTGCTGGGTAGAATAAGAATAAATTTTGACCCGATCGAGCGTGTTGAGCTCTAGCTTATTCCTTAACTTTTAGACTAAGCGTTCGCGAATCTTCGCGAAGAACGAAAAATGATAGAGTTAAATATGAGTAGGATGCTAAACAAAGATTAGTTAGAAATCTTAAGAGCTCATGTATGTAACTTGTTGCTTTTTCTCCTATAAGCTCTTAACCGGATTAATATACGTCCTGTTTTTGGAGATTAAACTTAACTCAACAATTTTTATGTAATATATAGCAAAAAATTTAGTCTTAGTTCAAATTTATACTTGAATTTTTCAAAAAGAAGTATTCTCAATATATATAAAAAAAAGAAAAATATATATATGATGATAAAGAAGATAAAAATAATAATAAAAGTTGTGGGCTGATAAAAGTTTACTACCTCTTGCCGGCTCACAACCGATGTGGTAGTCTTCTAAAGAAAGCTCATAGTAAGAATAAAGATCCAAGACTGATAAAAGTTTGCTGCATCTTGTCGGCTCACAACCGATGTTGCAGCTTTCTAAAAGGTCGAGGGTTACAATTGCATAAACGTTTAATTTCAAGTTTAAATTAATAAATAGATTTCTTTTTGTTAAATTCAAATATGCTTTTGCACTTTGACTATTTTATTTTATAAGCTATGAATATCCGGGAAACCTGAGAGTTTTTGAAACCTAAGGTCCGTGAGTCCCGATACTAGTCTTTGTGGGGTGTCAAAAGCCTGGTCACTTAGCCGCAAGGTTGGGATGTGCTGAGACGAAAGTCACTACATGGGATGATCTCGCCTTTAAACTCTTTTTCTAAGGGTTGGAAGTGTGATAGCATAGTTATTATTGAAAACGGTTGATCCATGGTTGCACATCAAAATAGCACATCATTATGATATAATAAAATGCTCGGGAGTAACAGTTCACAAGTTGCAAATATGAGTAGTGTTAGCATCTTTACTGATATTTAGCTATGATTTTGTTTTAAGCTTGGTCTGGATAAGTGAAAAGTCGGGGACGATGAATTTATCCTTTTTGGGGCATTCTCGGATCGAAATGCATCTTGTTCTATGATCCCTAACAGTTATGGAAATAACAAAAGTCGAAATAATCGCAGTTATATTATAAAAAAAATAATTAGAAAAATGGAAAATGGGGTGTTTTATAGCTTGTGATTTCTTAATTTTTCCACAAAAGTCTTTGCTACTTTTCAAAGGTTTAGTTGGGAAAGTTTTGAGGTATTTGGTTATAAAGCATATAACATTGCGTGGGGACACACAATCGCTTAGTTTGGGGAATTTTAATATGTGTGAAAACACATATCCGTTTTATATCAAAATAGGCCCTAAAAAGACAAAATTGTGCTTTAAATGCTTGTATATTGCTTGTTTTGTCTTTGTGATTGTGTAGGTACGGATATTGCAAAAATCTCAAGAATACGGTCCAAAACGTGACAATCACGAAACGGGCACGGATAAGAGACACAAAGTGGTGGGAGAATGCTATCCAAAAAGTCAAACAGTGGTCAACATTAAAGACAAAACCCAATATATACCAAATTAGTGTCCCCCAAAGAAAACCAAAAATTGAAAATAGGTCCCCCTAACCCTAACGGTGTTAACTCTTGTTTATAAGAGTTAACACCCGTTTACTCTTTTAACCCAAAACTTGCCAGGCCCATTTCCTGTTAATCCTCCCGTGGCCCAATCCCTTTACAAATGAGCCCAAGTCAACAAGTTTATAACTCCGGGTAAATAAAAAAAGTCAAACAACCTTTTTATAAAAGAAAATCATGCGCGGAATTTAGTTATTACTGTTCATTGTCTTCTCCTAATTACCTCAAGCTCAAATCAAGGGGCAAAGTTAAATTGACAGTATGGTTAGGTAATTTGAGTGCTAAGTTTTGACGTGGCAAAGTAATACATCACCAAGTCCTTTCATTGGTGGAAACCCACAAGAGAATCACACGTGGTCTGACAACAATCCTACGGGGAAGGATTTTTTACACTTAAGCTACTCACAAAACAAGCACAAGGTGTCACATCATGGATTCCTATGCTGGCAATCTGTGTGAGCTAAAGAGTGATCCTACGGACAATATTGAGTATCCAATGATTGAGAGATAATGAAGGGCTAAGAGGGGCGGGCTATGAGGACCTAGAAGCTTCAGTTGATGGCTATATAAAGCCTCATTCACTCACACAAGACATCTTTCGAATATTCTTTTCCTGCATTTTTAGTTTAAAAAAGCTTTATGTATTTTTAGTTTAAAATGTAATTTCCTTTTTCAAGTTCTTGTAATTTCCTTTGATCAAATATTGTAATCAGTTTTAAGTATCAATAAAATCACAATTTAGTTTTCATAATCTGTTTTTCACTTATAAGCTCTTATTTCTTTCAAATATAAATGCTACTGTTTCATAAGCTCATAATAAGCTCTCATAAGCTCTTTTAAGTCTTTAAGCTTGGAATTGAGCTCTAATAAGCCTTAATCTACATAAACTTTAAAATCAGCTTAAAAACCCTTGCTATTTGGATTTTGGACTTATGGAAGATGAGCTTAACATGGAAGAGCTCATATGGACTTATACTGGCTTATTTACAATAAGCCAGAGCTAGTAGATAGCTCATATGAGCCTTTGATGCCTTTGTTTAGCTAAGGCTTAAGTAAGTTTTCAGTTAAAGCTTAACTGTCTTAATTTTCTTAGTTAATAAATTGCTTAATAATTGCTTATCTTGCTTATTGTTGCTTATTTTAGTTTATTGTTGTGTTATGCTTAATTAGTTCAATTCTTAGTTTAGATCTTAAATTTAAAGTTTTTGATATAAAAAGTCATAAAAACCAAAAAAATATTAGCATAGTTTGTTAGCTTATTGTTTTTACTTATTTGATTATTGAAAATCGTTCATTAGGTCTGTTATAAGCTTTTTAACATCCGGTGTTTGAATTTTGATCTTTAAATCTCATTTTCATAAGCTAAATATGGATTTAAGGAACTTAAAGGGGTGTTTGGTTCAGGCAGTACTAACTTGAGTTAGTACTGTCCTTGACCATTTGAACCTTTAAGCTCACTTTCAATCTCATATTTAAGCTTATAAAAGTAGGATTTACAAGTTTTAATAGTTTTTATCAAGTTTTCATAAGTTTTTGTGTAAAACTTATAAAGCTTAGTTCATAAGCTCAGTTTCATAAGCTTTTTGTGCTTATTATTGTTCTAGCTGTCATATGTGTTTAATTTGTGTTTGTTTGATGTTTAAATGATGTTAGTTTAGAGTTTTAAGGGTTGCACATTTTGATTTTGAGTTTTTGCTTTAAAACTGTCAAATGCATCAGTAGCTAAAACAGCCAAAATTCCTTTTTCAATTTCCAAATTAAGCTAGTTAGTTTTAGCTTTTTAAAATTCATAGCACAAGTAGTTTATAAGTAGTTCTAAATCTGTTTTAGTTTTTTAAGTAAAAAGTAGCTTATTTAAATAGCTTAATATAGGGCTGCAATTGCTTATTTGTCTTTTCATTAAATCTTAAAAAACCAAAAATATTGTAGACAACCTTTTTCATTTAGCTTTTTCTTGCTTATTTGACTTTCAAAATGCTTTTTGAAAGTATTTTTAAGTAGTATTCCAAGTTTACTTTTTAGTTTAATCAGCCAAAAGTCCATAAGAATCCTTCGGTGTATTAATTCTTATCAGTCTAAGGGGTGTCTGTTTGGGAGGGAGCTGAAGAAGTTCGGAGCATAATTCATATCAAAGCCGAAGTATTCGGATAAGAGAACTTCAAGGATGACAAATGAGATGCAGATTCTGATAAACTTCGACATGACCAGAAGTGCAAGAATATGAAGCGTTCTCAAGACATGCAGCTAATTCAGAAACTTCGTGATGACCAGAAGCGTATGAAGAAAGTTTTTGAAGTCATGTCAGGAAGTTATGTGCAAAAATCCAATCAAAACCGGGTTCGGTAGAGAAAACTTCTATGTCATCCTCAGCATTTCGTTCGTCTACAAGCTGAAGAAATAAAGCTGGAGTATTCAAGTAGATCGTCAAAGATATTCTCAAGGAATACTGGACTTCATTCTTATCATTTTTCTTTATTTTGCTTGTAGGGAACATTGTAACCAATTCACGTGTGACGCCATCTTGGAGGGAGATTGTTAGCCTCACTTTTAGTGAAGCTGGCGTCTTACACGTGAATTGGATTAGTTTTGGACACTGCGTATCACGCAGGGGTCTTTTATGTTAACTAGGAATAGTTAGCTTTTTCTTCTTGTATAAATACCCCTCATGGCTCTCCATGAGGGGGTGGATGTTCATTTTTCTTTTTTCTCTTTCAATCTAATATTCCATCTTTTGGTGTTCATCCCCTCTCTCTACTTTCTCTCACTAAAACTACACAATGATCCATCTAGTTTATTTTGATCAACCAAGACCTCCCGAAAAGGTGTTTTTGATCCTTGTCACTGTTCACCAATGAGAGAGATAAATTTTAAAATCGAGTATTCTGATTGGTCAATAAAAGTCAAAATTTCCATTAATTTATTCAAACACGTTGTTTATTACACAAAACAACCTTCGTCTCTTGACATCTAGTTGCCGAGAGTTTTTTGTTGGACTGAGACATGGTTGGTTTATACACGATCAACCTGTGTCTCTTGAGAACTTGTTGTAGTGACTGCGATTGGTGGTTTAGTTTGATACTTGGCGGACCTCATTGAGGACTGAGACGTGCTTGGTTTTTACATGACCAAGTGAACGATGTTGCGTAGACCAAGACATGGTTGGTTTATACACGACCAACCCGGGTCTTTTGAGAACTTGTTGTGGTGACTGTGGTTGGTGGTTTAGTTTGGTACTTGGCGGACCTCATCTGTTTCCACTGTGTAACTCATTTTCTTTAGGGTTAGATTATTGGTGGGGTAATTTAATTGCAGCCATGATAGTTATATCTTTAGGTTTAGGGTGTATCTTTCGGGATTTTTTGGGTTATAAGTTTTCTTTGTGTATTGGGTAGTGGTTCTTATTATTTGTTTAATTTAACTGCTTATGTGTACATTTGTTAGTGTTTATGAGTTGCTTTTTATTCGTTTTTCATGGCAGGGTTTGTCTTTTATGGGTTTATGTAAAATATGAGTTAGTTAACTCGTTTATGTCTTTAGTATAATTGTTGTTTAAGCCTGGTGTTTATGTGGAAGTGTTACTTGGGCAGCTTATTTATGCGTATATTGCTTATTATAACCGCTTATGTGGAAGTGTTTCTGGGCAGCTTATTTTTTTATTAGATTACTTATTATCACTGCTTATGTGGAAGTGTTGGCTTGTGCAGATTATCTAAGCGTAGATTACTTTAATATGACTGCTTATGTTGAAGTTTCGACTCCTTATATGGAAGTGTTGGTCGGGCACCTTAATATAACTGCGTTTCTCAATTCAAGTTTTAAAATTTCCAAGCAAAAAATGCCCTTGTTTAGAAAAACCAAAATGTATAAATTCTATTACAATATTTTCTTAAAGTGGCAAAGGTTATGGTTTGTTTTAACAGGTCCTGTAGGTTTTTGAGTGGTTTACGGGGATAGTTTTCGGGATGGGTGAAACGAGATATTAGTAGCTTATACATGGCCAAGGTATCTCACTAACCTAGTACCAAAACAGTCCTTGCATACTTAACACAAAGATAGTTTATGGTTTCGGGCCTCAGATATTATTTGCTTACACACGGCCGAATATTCTGTACTCTCGATCTGAATAGTCGGCGTGAACTTGAAAGCTCGTTCTATGACTACACATCATAACTAGGACTACTCGGTTAAATAACTAAAATCTTATGAGCTTTCGATAATAAAATGTATTAGATTGGCTTTTGTTATTGCGTGGAAATTGATTTTGCATTTTTGGTAGGTGTGAACAGCTTAATATAAGACCTTTGCAATCGACTAATTCTATGTATGTGTACCACTTGTTCTAGCATTTTCTGACAGCAAGTTGGGTGTCTTCATTTTTTGGTTTTGTGGTATCCATCATAACTGCTTATGTGGAATGTTTTGACTTGGCAGTCTAATTTTTTCATAGTTTGCTTATTAAATCTGCTTATGTGGTAACTGTTCGGGTTGGCCATCTTATTTTATGGTTACATTGGTTGGTTTATACACGATCAACCTGTGTCTCTTTAGAACTTGTTGTGGTGACTGTGATTGGTGGTTTAGTTTGATATTTTTTTTAAGTCTATAAAAGAAATTATTCAAGCGTCATTCAATCAAAAAATCAAATTAGTCGCATAAAAACTTCCTTGCTCTAACAAAATGTGTCGCTTAAAATAGTCTATCTGGGTAGGTGTAGTCTATTATTCTATGTGTATTGTCATACCAAGTCGAGTCCGTAAGTCTATAAAAATATTTTTAGAAAACACTTTTTGTTTGTCTAAATACACGACCGACCTATGAGTCTATAAGTCTATTAAAAACAATTTTGGAGAGCACTTTTTGTTTGTCTAAATACACGACCAACCTGTGTTTATTAACTCTAGTACGAAGTACTTGAGAGTATATGGAGTTAATTGTGGACCGAGACATGGTTGGTTTATCTACGGATAATACCTGCGTCTCTTTAAAATTTGTTGTGGTGACTGTGATTTATGGTTTTGTTTGATAATTGGCGGACCGCATTGAGGACCAAGACATGCTTGTTTTTTACACGACCAAGTGAACGATGTTGCGTGGACCGAGACATGGTTGGTATATACACGATCAACCCGTGTCTCTTGAGAACTTGTTGTGGTGACTGTGATTGGTTTTTTAGTTTGATACTTGGTGGACCTCATCAGTTCCCGCTGTGTAACTCATCTTCTTCCTTTAAATCACTGAATTAAGGAGTTGATTCCATGTCTAACACTGTGGATAAGCCTTGATCTGCTTCCTTAACAAGTACGAATACCTGGCTCTGTCCACAACTAGGGGATAGACTTATGATTGCAGTTAGATTTGGTTGGTTAGTGTGTGGGGCAATTTAATTGCAGCCATGACGGTTATATTTAGCCCCTTTAGCGTTACATATAATTCCTATATCTTGGCGAGGCATTTTTATTGCAGCCATTGCATGTATATCTGTATTTTGGTGGGGTAATTCTATTGCAGCCATGGCGGTTATATCTGTATCTTAGTAGGCCAATTTAATTATAGCCATGTCCATTATATCTTAAGAGGACAGAGAAGTATATGGCGGGGCAATTTCATTGCAGCCATGACGGTTATGTTTTTAAGTTATATCTGGGTTATGAGTTAATTCCCTGCTTGACACTGTGGATAAACCTTGATCTGCTTCCTTGAGAAGTACGAATACCTGGCTCTGTCCACGGCTAGGGGATAGACTTGTGATTGCGGTTGGTTATTGTTATGTTTGTTTGTGGTTTATCAGTTGCGACTCTCTCGTTCATAGAGGACCGAGACATGGTTGGTTTATACACGACCAACCTTCATCTCTAGTCTCTAGTACGCGAGAAGTTGTTGTGGACCGAGACAGGGTTGTTTTACACACGATCAACCCGTGTCTCTTGATAACTTGTTGTGGTGACTGTGATTGGTGGTTTAGTTTGATATTTTTGTTAAGTCTATAAAAAAAATTATTCAAGCGTCATTCTATCAAAAAATCAAATTAGTCGCATAAAAACTTCCTTGCTCTAACAAAATGTGTCGCTTAAAATAGTCTATCTGGGTAGGTGTAGTCTATTATTCTATGTGTATTGTCATACCAAGTCGAGGCCGTAAGTCTATAAAAAATATTTTTGGAAAGCACTTTTTGTTTGTCGAAATTAATACGACCGTACTATGAGTCTATAAGTCTATTAAAAACAATTTTGGAGAGCACTTTTTGTTTGTCTAAATACACGACCAACCTGTGTTTATTAACTCTAGTACGAAGTACTTGAGAGTATGTGGTGTTGATTGTGGACCGAGACATGGTTGGTTTATACACGACCAACCTGCGTCTCTTTAGAATTTGTTGTGGTGACTGTGATTTGTGGTTTTGTTTGATAATTGGCGGACCGCATTGAGGACCGAGACGTGCTTGTTTTTTACACGACCAAGTGAACGATGTTGCGTGGACCGAGACATGGTTGGTTTATACACGATCAACCCGTGTCTCTTGAGAACTTGTTGTGGTGACTGTGATTGGTGGTTTAGTTTGATACTTGGCGGACCTCATCTGTTCCCGCTGTGTAACTCATCTTCTTCCTTTAAATCACTAAATTAACGAGTTGATTCCCTGCCTAAAACTGTGGATAAACCTTGATCAGCTTCCTTGAGAAGTACGAATACCTAGCTCTGTCCACAGCTAGAGGATAGACTTGTGATTGCAGTTAGATTTGGTTGGTTAGTGTTGGGCAATTTAATTGCAGCTATGACGGTTATATTTAGCTCCTTTAGTGTTACATATAATTCTCGTATCTTGGCGAGGCATTTTTATTGCAGCCATTGCGTGTATATCTGTATCTTGGTAGGGTAATTCTATTGCAACCATGGCGGTTATATATGTATCTTGGCGGGGCAATTTAATTGCAGCCAAGTCTATTATATCTTAAGGGAGGTGAAGTACTTGGCGGATGGTGGGGCAATTTCATTTTAGCCATGACGGTTATGTTTTTAAGTTATATCTGGGTTATGAGTTGATTCCCTACTTGACACTGTGGATAAACCTTGATTTGCTTCCTTAAGAAGTACGAATACCTGGCTCTGTCCACGGCTAGGGGATAGACTTGTTATTACGGTTGGTTATTGTTATGTTTGTTTGTGGTTTATCAGTTGCAACTCTCTCGTTCGTAGAGGACCGAGACATGGTTGGTTTATACGACAACTTCGTCTTAGACTCTAGTACGCAAGAAGTTGATTGTGGACGGAGACATGGTTGGTTTACATTCGGGGAAAAAAATTCAAACGCGTGTCTCTAGAGAAATTGTTGTGGTTGACTATGATTGGTGGTTTAGTTTTGATATTTTGGTTTAAGTCATAAAAAAAATATTCAAGCGTCATTTTATCAAAAAATCAAATTTGTCGCTAAAAACTTCCTTGCTCTGACAATATGTGGTCGCTTTATAATAGTCTTGTGCGTAGTGTCAGTTCTTTTATTCTTCTATGTGTATTGTCATACAAAGTCGAGTCTGTTAAGTCTATAAAAAATATTTTTGGGAAAGCACATTTTGTTTGTATAAATTACTGAAGACGGACCTAGGAGTTATATGGCTATTAAAAACAAATTTTGGAGTGAAACTCTTTTGTTTGTCATAAATACTGCGATCAAACCTGTGTTTTTTACTTTTGTACGAGATGTATTGAGAGTATGTGGTGTTGATTGTGGACCGAGACATGGTTGGTTTATACACGACCAACCTGCGTCTCTTAAGAATTTGTTATGGTAAGTGTGATTTGTGGTTTTGTTTGATACTTGGCGGAGCTCATTGAGGACCAAGACGTGCTTGGTTTTTACACGACCAAGTGAATGATGTTACGTGGACCGAGACATGGTTGGTTTATACACGATCAACCTGTGTCTCTTGAGAACTTGTTGTGATGGTGACTGTGATTGGTGGTTTAGTTTGATACTTGGCGGACCTCATCTGTTCCCGTTGTGTAACTCATCTTCTTCCTTTAAATCACTGAATTAACGAGTTGATTCCCTGCCTGACACTGTGGATAAACCTTGATCTGCTTCCTTAACAAGTACGAATACCTGGCTTTGTCCACAGCTAGGGGATAGACTTGTGATTGCAGTTAGATTTGGTTGGTTAGTGTATGGGGCAATTTAATTGCAGCCATGACGGTTATATTTAGCCCCTTTGGTGTTACATATAATTCCTGTATCTTGGCGAGGATTTTTATTGCAGCCATTGCGTGTATATCTGTATCTTGGTGGGGTAATTCTATTGCAGCCATGGCGGTTATATCTGTATCTTGGCGGGGTAATTTAATTATAGCCATGTCCGTTATATCTTAAGAGGACAGAGAAGTACTTGGCGGGGCAATTTCATTGCAGCCATGATGGTTATGTTTTTAAGTTATATCTGGGTTATGAGTTGATTCCCTGCTTGACACTGTGGATAAACCTTGATCTGCTTCCTTGAGAAGTACGAATACCTGGCTCTGTCCACGGCTAGGGGATAGACTTGTGATTGCGGTTGGTTATTGTTATGTTTGTTTATGGTTTATCAGTTGCGACTCTCTCGTTCGTAGAGGACCGAGACATGGTTGGTTTATACACGACCAACCTTAGTCTCTAGTCTCTAGTACGCGAGAAGTTGTTGTGGACCGAGACATGGTTGGTTTACACACGATCAACCCGTGTCTCTTGAGAACTTATTGTGGTGACTTTGATTGGTGGTTTAGTTTGATATTTTTGTTAAGTCTATAAAAAAAATTATTCAAGTGTCATTCTATCAAAAAATTCAAATTAGTTGCATAAATACTTCCCTTTCTCTAACAAAATTTGTTGCGTTAAAATAGTTTATCTGGGTAGGTGTAGTCTATTATTCTATGTGTATTGTCATACCAAGTCGAGTCCGTAAATCTATAAAAAAAAATTTGGAAAGCACTTTTTGTATGTCTAAATACACGACCGACCTATGAGTCTAAAAGTCTATTAAAAACAATTTTGGAGAGCGCTTTTTGTTTGTCTAAATACAGGACCAACCTGTGTTTATTAACTCTAGTACAAAGTACTTGAGAGTATGTGGTGTTGATTGTGGACCGAGACATGGTTGGTTTATACACGACCAACCTGCGTCTCTTTAGAATTTGTTATGGTGACTGTGATTTGTGGTTTTGTTTGATAATTGGCGGACCGCATTGAGGACTGAGACGTGCTTGTTTTTTACACGACCAAGTGAACGATGTTGCATGGACCGAGACATGGTTGGTTTATACACGATTACCCGTGCTCTTTGAGAACTTGTTTTGGTGACTGTGATTGGTTTTTATAGTTTGATACCTTGGGACGGCACCTCTTTATGTTCCCGCTGTTGTTAACTCATCTTCTTCCTTTAAATCACTGAATTAACGAGTTGATTCCCTGCCTGACACTGTAGATAAACCTTGATTTGCTTCCTTAACAAGTACGAATACCTGGCTCTGTCCACAGCTAAGGGATAGACTTGTGATTGCAGTTAGATTTAGTTGGTTAGTGTGTGGGGCAATTTAATTGCATCCATGACGGTCATATTTTGCCCCTTTAGTGTTACATATAATTCCCGTATCTTGGCGAGGCATTTTTATTGCAGCCATAGCGTGTATATTTGTATCTTGATGGGGTAATTCTATTGCAGCCATGGCGGTTATATCTGTATCTTGGCGGGGCAATTTAATTACAGCCATGTCCATTATATCTTAAGAGGACAGAGAAGTACTTGGCGGGGCAATTTAATTTCAGCCATGACGGTTATGTTTTTAAGTTATATCTGGGTTATGAGTTGATTCCCTGCTTGACACTATGGATAAACCTTGATCTGCTTCCTTGAGAAGTACGAATACCTGGCTATATCCACGGCTAGGGGATAGACTTGTGGCTTTTATAAGTTTTTCAAATTAAAAAAAAGGGGAAAGTGGAAATCGGGGGTGAGCAAGACTCGAACCCCCGACCTCTACACTTTCAACCCTTTTATAACACACACACCACACTCACTACCACTGCGCCATGGGGTCTTTTTCGTTAGACTCTTACACCATTTATTCTTTATACACGTTTTTTCTTTTAAGTCTATAAGCTGTTTTAAGCTTATTTCGTGGCTTATTCTATAAGCTGTGATCTCAAGCTTATTTTTCCTAGGTTCTAATTAGTATAAGCTATTTTTTTGTATTTTTTCTAGAATTTTTATCGATAGTTTAGTATTTTTAAACATTTATTTTCATTATAAACTTTAAAAAATCATAAAAAATAAAAAAATAATCAAAAAAAATATAATTTTTTTAGAAAATTTTCTTTTATCATAAAGTTCATAGGAAAATTAGTTTTGCTTTCGTAGGGTCTAATTTGCAAAATTTTGATTTTTAAAGAACGAGATTCGTTCCCGTTCTCGTTTTTTGTGTTTTAACGCTCATTTCAACTCCGTTTTTGTTCTAGTTTTCTTTAAATCTACTTTCTAGTCAATTAGAGTCCATTTAAAAAGAAAAAATTATTTTACATTTAAATTTTAGAAATTTAGGTTTTTTGTCCATCATTTAGGGTTACCGTTTTGCGTTTTTAGTTAAAGTTTGGTTTCCCGTTATTTGTCCTCGTGCTTAATTGTTATAATTTGTTTATTTTAATTTTTAAAAGTAGATAATCAAACCAACCTTTGTTTCCAATTCAAATCATTGTCCGAACATCAAACGTGGTTTCAATTTTACAAATCGTTGGGGGATAACGACCCGAGAATCACACTTCCCGGTTTATATACGTATTATATTATATATATTTGTGAAGATTTTCCTTTTTACCTTTGTCCTCAAGGGTAATTTGGTAATTTTCTACATCTTAAATATATTTAGATTTTATAAGTTTATATAGATTCTAGCGAATCACACACTAAAATCGGATAGGACAATTAAAGCTAATACACTTAAATTGATTAAACGGGATTCAAAAAACCCGTTCTTTATATATACCCAAAATTCTTAAAAAATAAATTTTTAACCCTACAATGAAAATTTATTTTTTTTATAAATACCTAAATGATAAAAGAAAGTTTAAAAAAAAAAGAATGAAATTTTTTTGACTTTTTATATTATTTTTATTATGAATTCAAAACGGAATTTTAATCTAAAATAATAAAATTATAAAATAAATACTAATTACTAATTTGAGAAAAGTCTGAAAATTTAGTTTTTAAAATACTTGCACTAAGCTCTAAATCTAAGAAAAATATGCTGGGTTCAACAGCTTATTGGAAAATAAGCTCGAAATAAGCAGGAAAATGGCTTATACACTAAAATAAGGAATATAAAAAAACGTGTATAAAAGTAAAAAGTGTGTGAGGTTATAACGTAAAGACCAAAGGGCAGGCCATGGTTGGTGTGGCCTTTCTTCTTTGTGTGTTGTTGTAAAGCGTTGGTTTTGAGTGAGGGGAGATGGTCTCAGTTCGTAGCTTGCATCACCTTGACTTCTCCCTTCACTCCCTTTTTTTTTTTGTTTGCAAACTTTCTTTTGGAAAAAGCTTTTTAAGATTAAAATAAGCACTTTTAATAAAATAAACTTTTCTAAAAAGCACAAATAAGCCTGAAATAAGCTAAAATAAGTGACAGATTTGTTTTTAAGCTAAGTGACCTAAAAGCTAAACTGTTAAGCTTTTTTAGACTTAATATAAGCTATAATTAAAAGCAAATGGGCTTTATTACAGCTTAACACTCTACAAACTATAATTTGCACTAAAGATCATGAAATTAAGCAAATGACGATAAGACTAAAAACTAAGCCTTAAAATGACAGATTTACCAAAAGGCTTTTCCGAACTTTATATTATTTCTAATACTATAAAGTACTAAAAAGCTTGAATAAGCTCTAACCTAAGCTAAAAGCATCTTAATCCTAACATATAATAACGCATATCTAAAATAAGTTTAGCAATCCTACTCAGCTAAAAGCTCAGTAAAGCCAATAAGCTATAAATTGGCCAAAAACTACTAACTAAACAGGCTAGGGACACATTTTCTAGCTTATTTTTAGACTAGTTAGGAATCATTATGGAATTGAGGTTATTTGCAGACGTGAGCTTATCTTTTTTTTCCTATGGGGCTTTCCAATATTCAGCACAACGAAATAATACACTTTTGAAACACAAATAAGCTATGAATAGGACTTAATGAATCAAAAAGGCTCTACCTTTTTGAGTCAGTTGTAGTGCTGAGTTGTTTCAAGTTTTTATAAAGGACTAAAATAGCAAATGTCAGGCCTAATTTTAAGCTTGTAATTAAAACTAAAACTTCTCTAAATAATGCTCAATCTGCTTTATACCTACACTACAAAGAACTTGTGCAAGCAATTCAATCCCTAAAACTAGCAATAGCTAATCTAAAATTGAGATTGAAAAATGCCTTTTTTTTAAACTTTGAAACTAAAACTTAACACTTTGACAGGTTTGATATTCATACTCATCAATGGACTCATATCACACTATTTTAACTCATTTTTACATGCTTCATAGACTTAAACAAGGCTATGTTAATGAGGGCCTTCAAGCATCCTTAATCCAATCTCAAAGCTAATTATGCTTATTATATAAACCTCAAAACCCACTGTTTCAAACTTGATTTACTTATACTAAATAATGAATTTTAAAACTTTGTAAACGCTTATAAAAAAACAGATTTTAAGCTTAGTTTAAGCTTTTCAAAACTTGGCTTTAAGGCCAAAAATTCAGGCTTTATACCCATTTGACATCCCTTAACCTAAAACACCCACTTAGGAAGTTTAAAACTCAATTTTAGCTTACAAAACAGCTTATAAAAGCAAATAGACTTAAAAATCAGATTAAAAGACTAAGGTATAAAATGGATAAATAAAGCAATTAAAACTAAAAAGATAAGCCACTTAAATTAAAGGGGCAAAACTAAAAGAAGCAGTTAGAGCAAATAAATGGCAGTATAGTGAGTTTTAGTGTTTAAGTTAAAAAAACATAACTACAGACATGTGAGCAATTGACACGCATTAAATATAGCAAATTAACCATAATAATAAGCAACTATTATGGTAGATTTTTAAACAAGTAAATATAGCTACTATATTAGTCTAATTAAGCAGTTTTATACTCTAAAAACTTGAAATTAGATACTTTCAAAGGCCCTCTTGCTCTAAAACAGGACAAATAAGCTTACATTAAGCTGATCTACATAGTCTTGCTTGTTTTATAATACTCAAGCTAAGTAATTTCCTATAAGCCCTTCACGGTTTTGCGCTGGTTATTCCATATTAGCTTATGAGTGATTTTTGGGTGTTTATAAAAAGGCTTATATTCTTCAAGCTATGGAGGAAAAGGCTTGAATAGTTTAAGTAACAGTTATGTATGAGTTTCAAACGAGCTTATGTGAGCATTATAAAACGTTTTCAAGTAGCACCCAAAGTATCTTTAACTTTACAAAACAGATTTCTAAAACTTAGAAACTTCAAATATTCTTTAAACTTAAAAACAAGATTAAAAGAATGGAAATATAACATTGCATAAAGTTAAAAAAACATTAAAGAATAAGCTGCTAAAAAAACTAGATACCACTTAAAGGGCACTTACAAAGACCCTTATTTATACTAAAACAATTGAAGGATCTAGGTCTTTTCTTTGTGCTTCTTGCGTGATGCGACGAATAATGAAGCAGCGTGTGCTTTTTTTTGTTGGTTTTGAGAGTAAAGTTCCAATAGTCATCATATCCTTGATTTTGTTTGCCCCCCATGTTCTTTTAACCCCATAGCCCTTTAATCTCTTCTGTCTTGATTAATTACACGAAAAGGTTGTGGGATTGCCTATATGGCCAATTGAGCACTCCATGTGAAGTAGGTTAAGTTGTTTCTTGTTGTGGACTGAAGAGATTTGGGTCGTCGGGGGTGTTAGCAGGGTTAGGACAAGGGAGAAGACACTTCTGTTATAGAAATTTAGGACGGGGAAAAAGATGGTAAAGGAGTTGGGGGGTGTTTGTATCTGTTTTGGTGATACAGGGATGAAGGTTTGTGGGTTTGGCAAGATTGGCCCCTCTTCTTGTATGGTTCTATTTCAACCACAGTCCTTGTGGTGTAGTAAAGTTAGGATCTAACAACTTCAGTCCCTGAAGTTATATACTTCTATTGCAACCACAGTCCTTGGGGACTAATGGTGTTAACAGATTTGGTATTGGGCTTGGTTATGTGTTTAGGCTTGTTATAAGGTTTAATGGACTTAGGGCTTTATAAACTTAAAAGTTTATGTAAGTCTTGATATAAATGCTTAATGGGCTGCCCCGACCCATTAGATGGGTGCGGGTTGGCCCATTAAGTATTTCTTCGGTTTTGGCTTCGTCTTTGACTTTTAATTTTGACTTGGTTGAATTTTTGGTTGACTTTGACTTTGACTTTTTGACTTTTCACGCTCTTTCTATTCCCGTGCTCGGTTTTGTCCGTTTTGGCTTGATTTTTGTCCTTTAGTGAATATCCGTTACATGCACAATCATAAATCACAAAACACACAAATACACTGTATTTTTGGTATATTTTGGTCATTTAGGCACGTTTTTATAGGCAAAAGGTATGTGTAATTAAGCACATACCAATTACACAAATTTTAAAAATTTTGGGCAGAGTTTCCTTTTGTATTATGTCATATTTCGCTTGGATGTGTACCTGACATGTTTCGCTTAAAAACTGTCTTACATGTTTCGCTTGAACAAGTGAAAACATGTTTCGCTTATATGAAGTGAAACATGTTTCGCTTGAAAACATGTTTCACTTCATTCCAGCATAACATGTTTCGCTTCATTCAAACAGGACATGTTTCACTTCAGTCAAAAATTCTTAGCTTAGGTCTGATCAATTAAAAAACCAATAAGAGTTTCTAACACTCATCACAATTACTATCATAACATCACAAAATCATCAACCACAAGATTAAACAACCCTTATTTAAGTATGCTAATTCAAATTCGAGTACATATAGGAGACAATCTTATGGCAAACATGTTAAGGACCTTTCTAAGGACATATCATACGCACATAAGGAACTAAAACTGTATACAAACACATTTCACATCTTATTAACAAATTTATAGTCATTCTATTTGTACTAACGCCATTAATTCATTCTTTTCCCAGTAAAAGAGCAATTGGGAGGCATATGCATGTTAGAATAGCATAAGAACGATCATTCAACACAACTTAACACATACCCACAACCTATTAAACGACAGAATCATGTTTCGCTTTATTCATCAAACAAGAATCATCATTTCACTTAAATGGTTAAGATATATTCAAATCTGTTATAGCTACACCTTAATCGCACCTTATGGATCAAAACCCCTTAACTAATTAAATGAAAACTACAACTTTTTTCTTATGAACCCTAAATCATTTTTATGAGATTTTGAGTGAAATAAGGAGTTTCATTCTAATTATTTTTACCAAAGACCTTTTAATGAACCTATAAACGTGTACCTTAAGTCTTGAAATGAGTTTGAATTTTTCTGGTTTGAATAGAGCGAAATATGACAAGAGAAATGTGTGTTTGGAATTGTGAATATGAATGTGTGATGAGCGAAATATGTTTGAAAATATTATAACCAGTTTATGTTTTGAAACTGACACAATTGGTCCTTATGCTTTATATTCGTTTCTATTTCTAATTTAAACTTAATACAAAGTCTAACTAAGTTATAGAAATGACATTTTAGCCCCTATAGTTTATAAATAGGATTTTAAGTCCTATATTTTGACATTTAGTTCCTAAAGCATAAATCCAATAACATTTTGAGAACAATTGAGTTAAAAGTACATTAACTCCCCTTTAATTGATAATCCGTAATTTGAAAAACCTTTTTCCATTTAATTCCGCGATGACATTTTAAAAGATCATTTTTTAAAGAATTTGACTATTTATCCCCTATCAAATAATGTCCTATTTTCTATTTAAAGAGCTGTAGACATTGTTTGAGTGATAGAAACTTCTTTTAAAAATCTTTTTAGATGAGAAACTGATATGTTTAATTATTTTTCTTAAAAAACAACACCATTGAAAACAAGATTTCTCTCGTTTACATAAATAAATGCACTAACATGTACACTTATTTGATATAGGAAGCACAGGTTGTGTTGCAAAGTAAACACAAGCCTTTGAATGAATATGAAGTAATTCATTCCCAGGAAAAATTAATTTTCCGTTGTGAGGCCAAGTTTTTTTTTGAAGACCGGGTTGCTATCTGAAATAATAGCAAGCCATATGACATATTTTCTATTCGAACTTTATTTACAGCATTGTGCCATTATTGAATGGCATTTCAAAGGCTGTAAATATTATCGATTCTAGAAAACATGTCATGAAAACCTATTTTGTTTGTATTTTTTTGATTTTTCTTAATTTTTTGTTTTTATTTTTATGATTTTATATTTTTATATTTTCTTTTTGAAAAATTTATATGAAATGAAAGATCTTTTTATGTTTTTCTCATTTTATTATTTACATATAATACACATGATATTTCACGAGTTACCACCATTACTCGTCTTCCTCCTCTGTCAGACGTTTTAGCGTTTTCGGAGACAAGCTTCTCATACCCATCTTTTCGATTAAGAAGTTGAATCTTTCTCTTGGCAACGGTTTGGTGAAGATGTCAACCAGTTGATATTCCGCCCGAACAAAGTAAAGTTCCACTATTCCATTCTCTACTTTCTCCTTTATAAAATGGTAGCGTACATCATTGTGCTTTGCTCTAGAGTGTTGAACGTTGTTGCAGCATAGAGCAATCGTACTTTTGTTGTCGCAATACAGGGGAATCTTATTGAATGTAAACCCATAGTCTGTTAGCTGTGACCGCATCCATAGGATTTGAGCACAACACCCAGATAAGGCAATATATTCAGCCTTTGTACTCGAAATCGCAGTGCTCTTTTGCTTCTTGGAAGACCAGCTAACAAGTTTATCGCCTAAGAATTGAGCGCTTCCTGATGTACTACGTCTAGTGTCCTAACACCCTACGTGATATGCGTCTGAATATGTTGTTAGAGACATATCGGTATCCTTCGAGTACCAGAGTCCCATGTTAATGGTTCCCTTTAGGTATTAAAAGATCCGCTTAACCGCATTTAAGTGCTTTTCGGTAGGCTTTGCCTGATACTGGGCACATAAGCAGACTGCATATATAAGGTCGGGTCTACTGGATGTTAGATACATGAGGGATCCAATCATGCCACGGTAAAGTGTAGCATCAACTGGTGTCCCTTGTAGATCTTCATCCAGTTTATTCTTTTCAACCATAGGCGTGTCTACAGAATCACTAGTTAGCAAACCGTATTTTTTAATAATTTTAGAAGCATATTTTGATTGGTTTAGGAAGATACCTTTGGGACTTTGAGAAATTTATAATCCTAAAAATAATGACATCTGCCCCATCATCGACATCTTAAACTTAGTGGTCATCTGATTAGGAAACTCATTGCAAAAAGCAGTATTAATGGATGCAAATATTATATCGTCAACATAAATTTGTACCAGCAATAAGTCGTTTCTTGCTTTCCGTGTAAAGAGTGTTGGATCAACTGCACCTTTATAGAAATGTTGTGAAATGAGAAAACTTGACAGCATGTCGTACCATGCACGTGGTACGTGTTTGAGACCGTAAAGGGCCTTTTTGAGCTTGTACACATGTGATGGTTATTCCTGATCAAAAAATCCTTCTGGTTGATAAACATAGACCTCTTCCTTGAGCTCACCATTTAAGAAATTCGTTTTGACGTCCATTTGGAAGATCGTCATATTCTTGTTGGCTGCATTTGCTACGAAGATACGGATGGCCTCTATTCTTGCAACTGGTGCAAATGATTCCTCGAAATCGATTCCCTCCTCTTGCCTGAACCCTTGAGAAACTAATCTAGCCTTATTCTTTAGTACCCCACCAAATTCGTTTGTCTTGACCTTATAAATCCATTTAAGTTTGATCAACATGACTTTATCTGGACAAGGCACCAATTCCCAAACTTGTAGTATTTCAAATTTATAAATTTCTTCTTGCTATGCATCTATCTATGATGGTTCGGTCATTGCTTGTTTGAAGTTCTTTGGTTCTATAGAAGTTAGGAAGGCATCAAAGTAACACCACATGGCGTCAGTTTTGAGTTGCTTTCTGGTGGAGACTGAACGAGAAGGATCACCGATCACATTTGCTATTGGATGATCCTTAGTCCATCTACCAATAAGTTCAAATAGAGTGTGGGATGGTCTCACCATTAGATGATGAATTCCTTAAGAAAGTACGATTCTTTATGAAGAGTTTCGTGAAAGAGGATTATCATGAAAAAGTGGGTTTTTAGGTGATTCTTCAATACCTTGAAAATAATTAAGAATATCTTGATCTGTGTTGATGGAAATACTGATGATGTTGCAATCCTTGGTCAATGGACGTTGACACAGGTGAATCGGCTGTTTTGGGTATAACAAGTTGTGTTGATTGCTTCGGCCCATAGAAACAAAGGAGCTTTTGAAAATATCAACATAGTGCGGACAACTTCCACAAGAGTTCAGTTTCGTCTTTCGACAATGCCATTCTGTTGAGGAGTGCGAGCAACATAAGTTTGATGCGAAATGCTGACATTTTCATAAAAATCACGAAGAGTCTGATTGACAAATTCGATTCCATTATCTGTTCGAACATTACGGACTGTGGCATTCAAACGAACTTGAATATTTTTGATGCACTTGATGATAGCGTCAGGAACTTCATCCTTTGATCTCAGAAATTTAACCAAAGTCACTCGAGAGTAATCGTCAACAATTACCAATATATACTTTTTCCCGTTAATGCTCTCTATACGCATCAGGCCACAAAGATCCATATGCAAAAGATATAGTTTCTCTTGGTTAGTTTCCTCAGCTTTAGGTTGACGAAAAGATTTCTTAATTTTTCCAAATGCACACCCTGAACACAGATTATCTTTCTGAAATTTAAGCTTTGGAATACATCGTACAAGACCGTCTTTGGCTAGCTTGTTAAGAGTACCGAAGTTGAGATGCGATAAACGACGGTGCATAACCAGCTCTTAGTCTTTGGAGCTTTTGATAGAAGATAGATCGGAGAAGTCTTTAGCATGTCATCAAGAGAAATTGTGTACAAATTTATGTCATGGGAGCCTGAAAGTAGATCAACACCTTCTAAATTCTGAATAAAGCAAGTGTTTTTCTGAAATGCCACTTCAAGATCTGCGTCACAAAATTGTCCAATAGAAAACAAGTTATGTCTAAGCCCTTCAGCATAATACACCCTTGAGATAATTACGTTCCCTTACTCATAGTCACCCTACCCCATTATCTTTGCAACTTGGTCGTTTTCGAATCGAACAGTTCATATTTTTTCCTAGAAATTTCCAAGAAGGTCCTGAGCTCGAGCGGTTTCCCTATCTATGTTTTTTAACATCCGGAGTCCAGATATCAGAGGACGATCAAGACGACCTGTCATTGACAAGAGAAGAAAAAGATGGAACATCTATAGGATTGGATCCCCACAAATGAGTGGATTTCGAGTTGTTAGCAGTTTTAGATTCTACAATCTTAGCTTTTTTACTTGAACCTACTGATTTTATTTATTTGCGTCTCCTACTATAGACTTTTATCTCTAGTTTTGGTGTTTCAACTGACTTAGAAGTGGTTTCCTTAAGATGCACTATTTTCTTGGGAGTTATCCTAGTTAAAGGGCACTAACTACCAACTATAGTGAATAATCTTCATATTGGTTTCCACTCATATCCTACATTTGTGAATACTTTACTCGTAGGTTTCCAAGCTTTTCTCTTTTTGTTTCTTTTAGATTTAGATTTTAAACGCACATACACATCATTCACAAAATCAATAAGACACATATCATGATTAGCATCAAACAAACATTTGTTACAGATAGCACACATAGATTCAAACTTAGCATTTCTCACAGAATGCTTAACAAGTGCATTACTGATAGGTTCAGAAACAGAATTCATCTTATTCAATCTAGATTTAACTTTCCTAGGGTGGTCTTTGATATGTGTGACAACACATATCCGTTTTATATCAAAAATGGCCCATAAAAGACCAAATTGTGCTTAAAATACTTGTATATTGCCTGTTTTGTCTTTGTGATTGTGTAGGTATGGATATTGCAAATATCACAAGTAAATGGTCAAAACCGGACAAACACGGACACGGGAACGGATAGAATGTACAAGAGCCGGCAAGATTGCTATCAAAGGTCAAAAAGTCAACTCATGGTCAACCCTGGTCAACCACAACAAGACAAATCTTTCAAAAATACAAAATCAGCCCTCAAAGTTAAACCATATTGCACAAAAAACCCAAAAACCCTAACGACCGTTATCTTTTATTACATAATAGATAACGATCGTTAACCCTTTTATATTAACCCAATTCTAAAAGTACACCCTGGCCCATGTCCATTTTCTATAACCAGACCCAAAGTCAAAAACCCCAACACCCCGGTCAAAATAGTCAAACAAAGATATAAAAAGGTTAAAAAAGGCGCGAATGGTTTTTAACTGTTCATCGTCGTTCTCATAATTTACCTCATTCAAATCAAAGGGTTAATCACAATTAAGGACATGGCTTAGTAATTCAAGTGCTAAGGAATGATGTGGCATAAGAAAACGTCACACAAGGGCTCTCATTGGTCAATCGCCCACATGAAGTGATACGCGAGACATGAAAGAAACACACTTATGATTGGGATTTTGCATTAAAGTGAATGTAAAAGAAACACAGATGGTTCTGACATACGGAATACCACGTTGGCAATCCGTGTGATCAAATCTAATCCAACGAATAAAAATGGGTATCCAATGATAAGAAAGTAATCAAGGGCCAAGATCAAGGATTGAGAAGCGTGGCTATGACCTAGAAGCTTCATTATTCAGCTATAAATAGAGCCTCACACTCACACACACGGGGAGTCTTTTTTTACCTTTTAATTTTTAGCTTAAAATTGTAATTTTCAGCTTTTTAAATAAGTAGCTTATGTAAGTTCCTTTTCCATTTCCAGCTTATTGTATTCTCTTTTTCAGCTTATTATATTCAGTTCTCCTATTAATAAAATCAGCTTTTACTTACTCTTAATATGTTTTTACTATTAAGGCCTCTCAATCTCTCATTACTCATGTTATGATTGATAAGCTTCCTTCACAAGCTCTCATAAGGCTCTCTGAGTCTATAAAGCTTAAGAATGAGCTAAAACTTTAAGTCATTCAATTACTAAACATCTAAAACATAAATACCTATGCTAATGGATTTGAGGTTTTTGGATGATAAGCTTAATCTGGAAGAGCTTATAGGACTTTACTAGCTTGTCTTCTAGACAAGCTAGAGCTTGTTGACAGCTCATTTGAGCCTTTATAAGCCTTTGTTTATCTAAGGCATTTATAAGTTCTAATTTACTCTTTTTGTCTTAATTTTCTAGCTTAATGGTTGCTTATTCTGCTTATGATCTTGCTTATTTGTGTTTAAATCTGTTTCATTTTGCTTATTAAGTAATTTTATTATCTGTTTTTTGAGTTATATAGAGTAAATCTTAGTTTTCTTCAATTTGCTTAAAAAGATATAAAAACTTAAAAATAATAGCATAGTTTGTGGCTTTTTGTCCTGTGTATTTGCTAAATTGATAATGTTTGTTGAGTTTTATTATAATCTGTTTAATATCTGGTATCTTAATTTGATCATTAAATTCAAAATTTAATAAGCTAAAAATGGTTTAATGATATAAGGGGGTGTTTGGACAAGTAGTATTAATCTACATTTTAATACGCATGAGGCCTTAATCCTTTAACTTCATATTAAATCCAATATTTAGGTTTATAATAAAGGAATTATTAGTTTGATAGGTTTAAATTAATTTTCCTAATTTCCTTATTTGCTAAATTGAATCTGAGAGAATTCTGTTAATTCTAATTGAATTTTAAACTTAAAGTAGGATTTAGTTAATCTAGTTTGCTTAATTGAGTTTATTTAGGTGTTTTATCAGTATTGCAAAAGTGACTTTTGTCTTTTTCAAATCCAAAGCAAACTCAGTATACTGAATATTCTGTCTGTTTTCCAACAACTTTTTCAATTAGATTTTTCTCAGCTTAAATGAAGTTCAAAATACTTTTTGAGAACTGTTTTAAGTAGTGTTTAAGATAAGCTCTAAGTAGGTATAGGTTTTTTTGCTTAAAGTTCTTGTTAGTTAGCTTAATTTTAAGCTCAAAGTCTGCCTAAGGTCTGTTGTTTGTATTATTCATATTAAAGCTTTTGGATTCAGCCTCAGTTTGCTTTCTTTAGCTTATTTCTTTCTAAACTTGCTTATTAGGTTTGTATTAGGTTAGTAGTAGCTTATTTGGACCCTGCCTTAGCTTATTTCGGTTTATTAGGCTCTTAGATTTTCTAAAAAAACCAAAAACATAGTTAAGTGTTTCTGTCATGTCTTTAAGCAATTTCTAGCTTATTAGTGGCTTTTCAGATATAAGTGTTTTTATAAAAAGTGTTAGTTTTTAGCATGTCTACAACTTTACTTTTATAAGTTTTAAAAAAAAAGAAGTGGAAGTTGGAAATCGGGGGTGAGCAAGGCTCGAACCCCCGACCTCAACATCCTCAACCCTTATAAACGCCTCACACCACACACCTCTAACCAACGTGCCCTGTGGTCTTTTTCATTCTAAGTTATCATAATTTATTATTTGTAATACTTTAGTCCATTTTAGTTTAATAAAGTTTTGTTTAAGTTATTTCACAGCTTGGTTTTTCAAAGATTGTATTTTTCCTACATTATTCATAGTTAGAACTATTTTCTGTAATTTTTTGAGATTTTTAACAAGTAGTTTACTATTTTTAACCATTTAATTTCTTTAAAACAGTTTTTAATTCATATTAAATAAAATAAAAGTCAAAAAAATATAATTCTTTTTTTCAAAATTTTCTTTTATCAATTAGGACCTAGGAAAAATAGATTTATGTCCGTAGGGTTAATATTTTAAAATTTCGTTTTTTAAAGAACGGGATTCGTTTCCGTTCTCGTTTTTTGTGTTTTTAAGCTCATTTCAATTCCGTTTTTGTTCTAGTTTTCTTTAAACTTACTTTTTAGTCAATCAGAGTCTATTAAAAGAGAAAAATTCATTTTAGGTTTAATTTTGGAAATTTAGGGTTTTTAATTACCATTTAGGGTTCCCGTTTTGCGTTTTTAGTTAAAGTTTAATTTCCCATTGTTAAAGTTAAGTTTAATTGTCCTTTAATTTGTTCAATTTTAGGATTTTAGAAAACAAACCATCTTTGAACCAATTCAAATCATTGTCCAAATAACAAACGTGGTCTCAATTTCACAAATCGTTGGGGAAATACGACCCGGGAATCATACTTCCCGGTTAATATACGTATTATTATATATATTATCGTGTGATTTTTCTAACTACCTTTGTCCTCAAGGGTAGTTTGGGAATTTCATATTATTTTATATTTTATAATTACGTGTGTTGATTTTAAACAATCAACCCGAGACTCAAAACTCGACAGAAAAGGACGAAAATGCCCATATATCAGATCTGATGCAAACTAAAAAAAAAGAAAAACGCAAATTTTATTCTAAACTTTTCGACCCGTCATTACGCATTTTTAGACTTAGTTATCCTCGCGGAAAAGTAAAACGACCTTCCGAACAACTTTCATGTTTCGGCCGAAACGGATCAGAAAATGACAAAAATGCCCTTTTTCAGATCTGACAGCAACCGATATTTTTAAACAATTGCAAAATTTTGGCGAACATTTTCTAGACTTCTTTTGACCCTACAAACTTTGTTTTTGAGAGTTACGGGTCGAGCCTTATATCGAAACGAAGCTTGGAACGTCTTCTATCATAATTTTTAGACCAATTTTAGTTTTAACAATTTTTGACTTACTCGAACCGAGTCGCTAATTTTCTTCATTACATGAGTATCTTTCAATTCCTTCAAAACTTCGTTTTCAAGTGCCACAACATCGCCAACACACTTAAACTAGCCTAACACCACTACTAATCATCTCAAACTAACTATGAATCCTCAAAAATGCACATGCAACTAAATCCATTGATTCTCAATATAAAATTAATTACATGCACACAATATATAGCTTAATCAACATAAATAGGTAATAAAAATACTTACAAACACAAAGAAGTAGTTAGATGATCAAAACAAACCACCCTTGTGGTTTTCTTGATTTGTCCGAACACCTCAACACCCATAATCAATGATCCAAACTTGATTTTGTTACACCAAATATTGTTTACACATTTGTTATTAAACCCTTGTTACTATAATTACCCTCAATTAGATCAAAACCCTTCAAAATTAAAAATAAAGAAAATCAAGAACTTGAGGAAATCTTATGCATGGTGGATTTTAATTGAAAAGAATGATGGGATTTAGTTTATAATTGATTTGGGATTGAATGGAAGTGATTTGGGATTGATTGATTATGGTTTTTGGTGGTCTTTGTGTTGGTGTCGTCGAACAGTGAGGAGAAAAAGGAGGCAGACAAAATTTTTATTGTGTGTATTTTTTTATGGGAAGATGTGGAAACCTGATTGTAGGCTTCATAGATCGTTTTGCCCATCTATGATATAATAACATTGAATGACATGAAGAACAGCGGAATAACAAATAAGAACATCAATGTTATCACCAGGTTTTCTTTATTCATACTAATAATAAACTATAAACTAACTAATAAGCTAAGTACTAATAAGCTAACTATTAGACTCTCATTGGAGAGATCTAACTA
>BQNB010061755.1:0-36356 GCA_026074375.1 Tanacetum coccineum
CGGTATTTAGCTTAGTACCGGATAAAGGGTAAGCGACGTTGTGAGGCTTCCTCGCTATTTGAAGGAGTTTTGGTGTCTTGCGAATTCAAACTCACAATTAGGTGACTAGGGGAGTGGAGCAGGGCAAGGAAGGAGACCTTGTAACCGAACCACTATAAATATTTGTTAGCCCCTTGAAATCTAATATAAGGTTTATCAAATTAAACTAATCAAATTCCATGGCAACGAAGTGAGTTTTAAACAGATATATATGAAGAATATAGAGAACAAGTTTAAAACACACAAAAGTACTTTTCAACATATAGGTTCTTATTAGAATCAAATAAAGAATCTATGACACATCTTGCTTGCAGAATAGCAAGGTGGTTGAATGACAATTGGGGTGTTACCTCCTTTGAACTTAAACTTTAACCAAAGTCAAGAGAGTAAGAAAACAAACTACTTATGACTAAACTGAAGCTTCAGCTTAGCTTTCAGTAGTATCGTTTCAGTTTGTTTGAGAGTTAAATGAACTCTTCAATTGTATCACATTAATTGGAAGAGATAGGCATTTCTCTGGGAATCCCTTTCCTTTTATAGACAAAGGGATTAGGGGTTTTACAAGTTAACCTAGTACACGTGTCATGCATCCAATAGGTGGTTAAGAAACCATTTAATGCAGACGTGCTCTAAAGTACCCAGTACAATCCTTCAAGGAATAGTTATTGTACTTCTATACCAACTCTAGAAGTAAAGTCCCTTTCCAATGGGAGGAAAGATATGGAGGGGGGGGGTGTGGTTTTTGGGGGGGGGTGTGATATTAAGTTTGGGTGTGTTTTTTATTGTGTGGGGAGGGTGGAGGGGGGGTGTGTATGATATATTGGTCCTGCATTTGGTTTTACGTCTAAGTTAAACTTTGCATTTTCAACTTTTGTTAAGGAGATGACATCATCCAGCTTGAAATTGTTAGCCAAGCTGGACTGAAGCTCTTATTGAGGATTGGGTATCTGATAGTGATGAAGAAAATGTGCCTAAGGTTAAAACAGTTGAGATGTTTAATAAATCTGGTTTTGCTAAGATAAACTTTGTTAAGTCTACTGAGCAAGTAAAATCTTCTAGGAAAATATCAATTGATAAAAACAGGCAAAACACACCTAGTCTTAGAGGGAACAAGAGAAACTGGAACCAGAAACTGGAACCAACAAATGTCTCAAAAATTAAGGAGTAATTTTTGAGATGTTTTTCAACAAAGCCTTGTCAGTGGTGTGGTAGTTTTTGATCATTTGAAGATGATGCAAAAACTGGTATAATAATGGAAGATCTGCAAAAGCAGTTTGGACCAATGTTCAAAGGGTGAACAAACAAAATTTCTCTAAATTAACTCACCCCAGTCCAAGAAGGAACATGGTTCCAAGAACAGTCTTAACTAGGTCTGGCCCAATTTTAGTTAATGCTGTTAGACCATTTAATACTTTTTAATCAAGAACAGCAGTGAATAATGCAGGACCTATAAAAAATATTATTAATAATGCATATTCAACTACTAGAAGGCCTTTTAACAAAATAACAGCAGCAGTAATTTCACTAAAAAGGTTAATACTGTTAAGTGAACAAGGGTTTTAATATTGCTAGTAGACCCAAAGCAGTTATTGAGTGTTGTTAAAGTGGGGAAAAAAGGAATGCTGTTAAGGCCTCAGCATGTTGGGTTTGGAGACCAAAGCACAAAGTTTTAGACCATGTCTCCAGAAACAATGGTGCATCAATGTCCTTTAAAAAATTTGACTATATTGATGCACAAGGCATATCTAAGTCAGTAATGGCTTGGGTCCCCAAAAAAAACTAATTTTCCTACCACTATGTTCAGGGCAATCCACAGCAAGATTTGAAGGATAAAGGAGTAATTGATAGTGGATGCTCTAGGCACATGATAGGAAACCGATCCTATCTTACAGATTATACAGACATGAGTGGGATGGCTTTGTTGCATTTGGAGGAAATTCCCAAAGGAGGGAAAATTACTAGAAAAGGTAAAATAAGAACTGGTAAATTGGATTTTAAAGATTTGTATTTTGTAAAGGAACTAAATATTAACCTCTTCAATTCTACAAAAATTTGTTACGAAGAAGAATATGTTCATTTTTACTGATACTGCATGTGTTGTTCTGTCTCCAGACTTTAAGTTAACTGATGAAAATCATGTCGTGCTTAAAGTTCCTAGAAAGGATAAGATGTATAGTGTTGATTTAAAGAATGTTGTTCCTCAAGAGGTCTCACTTGTCTCTTTGCAAAAGCCACACCATATGAATCTAATCTTTGGCATAGGAGGCTTGGACATGTAAATTTCAAAACAATGAATAAACTGGTAAGGTGAAACCTTGTAAGAGGTTTACCTTCAAAACTTTTTGAAATTAATCAAACCTGTGTTGCTTGTCAGAAAGGAAAGCAACACAGAGCTTCTTGTAAGACCAAAACAGTCAGTTCAATCAGCCAACCATTACAAATTTTGCACATGGATTTGGTTGGCCCAACATTTGTAAAGAGTTTAATGAAAAAGATGTACTGCCTAGTTGTCACAAATGATTTTAGTAGGTTTAGTTGGGTTTTCTTTTTAGCCACTAAGGATGAAACTAGTGAAATTCTTAAAACATTCATTATAGGCATAGAAAATCTAATAGACCTTAAGGTGAAAGTAATTAGATGTGACAATGGGACTGAATTCAAGAATAGGGTCATGAATCAGTTTTGTGAAATGAAGGGTATTAAGAGGGAACTTAGTGTTGTTAGGACTCCACAACAAAATGGAGTAGCAGAAAGGAAAAATAGGACACTAATAGAGGCTGCTAGGACTATGCTAGCTGATTCAAAATTGCCAACAACTTTCTGGGCTGAAGCAGTTAATATAGCTTGTTATGTCCAAAATAGGGTGTTAGTTATCAAGCCTCACAACAAGACCCCTTATGAACTTTTTCTAGGTAGAAAACATGCCTTAAGTTTCATGAGACCATTTGGGTGTCTTATTACAATCCTTAATACCATAGATCACTTAGGTAAGTTTGATGGAAAGGCTGATGAAAGGTTCTTTGTAGGTGATCCCTACTTAATATATATAAATATAATATAATATAAATATATAATAAGAATCACAAAGATCAATGATAGAGAGATAAGTATTCTGTAAGGCTTTTAAAAGGAAATTTGCTTTTAACCAAAGCAAAACCCTAAAAAAACCTTCCCGGGTCGTGTCCCGACGAGGTGTGAATTGAAAATCGGGATTAAGTTCGTGATCGCGTTTTTGAATGATTCAATGATTTTTTAGTTTGGATTCTATTTCTACAATTTAAAATGCAAAAAAAATCAATAAAAGAAACCCTAAAACGAAAGCAATTTAAGCTAAAACACTAAAAACGATAACGGGATTCAAATCTCGTTCTTTAAAAAACTAAATTCTACAAATTTAACCCTACGAAAGCAAAATTAATTTTTAACAATCCTAAATGATAAAAGAAAATTTTTTGAAAAAGATTTATGTTTTTTTTGACTTTTTTTAAAATTTTTTATGAATTAAAAACAGTTTTAATCTAAATTAAATATTAAAAATACTAAACTATTTATAAAAAATCTAAAAAAATTACAAAAAGTAGCTTAAACTACGCTAAATCTAAGAAAAATAAGCTGGGTCAAACAGCTTATCAAAATAAGCTGCTAATAAGCAAAAAGGCTTATTGCTTAAATGGGCCAAAACGTGTATAAAAGAAAAATAGTGGGAGACTATAACGAAAAAGTCCCAAGGGCAGAGTGGTGTTGAGTGTGTGTGTTAAAAACGTTGGTTGAGGTTGGTGAGGTCCAGGGTTCGAGCCTTGCTCACCCTAGACTTCCCAATTTCCCAATGTTTTTTATTTGCCAAATTTTTTTTTACAAACTTATTTAAAAGCTCAAAAAATAACTTTTTGTAAAAATAGTTTTTATTAAAAGCTCAAATAAGCCAGAAATAAGCTAAAAAGAGTGACAGAATTGGCTTTTTACACTAAGTCTACAAAAGCTAAAGTGTTGGCATTTTTTAGACTAAATAAGCACTCATAACAACAAATAAGCTAAAAATAGATTATACCCTAACCCTAATAAGCACCTAGGAACTAAAATAAGCTAAACCTAGCTCAAAGGACAGAATTACCTAAAAGGCTTTTAAACTTAAGATGCAAATAGCTAGATAACCAAATACTCTATCCTAAGCTAAATAAGCTAAAATTACTCTAAAACTAACCGAATAAGCAGATCTAGGCAAATTATTTAAGCAAGCCTTACAAGTAAAATCCTCAAAGAAACAAGGAAGCTTTTGCCAAAAACTGTTTAATAAACGTTTTCCTCCCTATCTAAAGGCACTTTCTAGCTTATTTGAACTAAAAAGGATCCCTTATGGCTTAGGACTTATCAAACTGTGTAAGCTTAGACAATAACTATCTAATCAGCAATTAAAAACATTTTTAAAAATCAAATGAAGCTGTGAAAAAGCGAAATAAAAAAAGATCAAAAATAAAAATTAAAAGGCGATAAGCTCAGTGTGTACTACTGTTTTCAAACTTTTGAAAAGACAAAATCTTAGTGCAGGTCCTAAATTGAAGCTAGAAAAAGATTTTTAAAAACTAAAATAACTAAAACAAGGAACTTAAACTACAAACTACTTAATGTAAGAATTTCAAGGCTAACAACCTACTTAACTTATCAAATTTAAGAATGAAAAGTGGGAGGGTATAGCTTAAAACTAGACTTTGACGATTTTTGACTAAAACAACAATGGTAAATGCACTGTGACCAATCTTGTTACGAATGCAGTTTGACTACTAAAACTACTCACAAACCTATGCTTAAAACTGTTTTTAAAAGCCTTATCAAATAAGCTCTTAAAAGTCTGTGGTTGGGTCACCACAAGTCGTACAACTTACAAATAATACCTTAAAGGAACGACCCACTCTGGAAAGAGCCGTAACGTCTTAATCATGGTGTCATATACAAAGCATAATAAAGCATAAGTCATAAATGATAACATAGGACAAGGTAAAGCCGATTCAAACATCCGCCCAATATAGAGCAACATGAATAACGTAAACGAAGTCTAAAGACAAACATGTGTCCTAGATAGTAAAGCACATCAAAATGTAGGCGATATAAAAAAGAACTAAAATAGGTCACTTCCTAAGCACACACTCTACTCATCCCAAGTCGCCCCTCTAATACCTGCGTATAAGTAAGGGGTAGGAAGAATGAAAACACGGCGGAGCAGAACGCTCATGAACATATAAAAACAGGGAATTAATAAGTAGGAATCTCGATAGTAAATACAAAGTAGCGAAATCAAAAATGTCATAGAAACAGGAGAATTCGCTTAAGAATAGAAATAAACATGTAAGCAGGGTAATACGAATAAAGATTCATGAAATATCATGAATATATAAACATGAAAATAAGAATGCCCACGACCATATAATAATACGAGTCAATAATAATAATGTCGTGAAATACATCTATAATAAGGGGCTCCTCAACATGTAAGAGAGGATGACCAGCTTATAATATGATGGTGGAGATCACTCCAATGTGGATGGATTAGAGCACACACCAACAATCACCATGAACGTTAAACATGAAACTAGATGCACCCATACGCCCCTGAAAATAATGGCCAAACATGAAATATAATCTGTAACAGGAAAAGGGACGGCCGCTAAATCACTCTCAAAGCGAATGAGTCGTGACACAGTGCCGCATGGCTCACGGTCATGGTAACCTCCATGGACTAGGTGTAATCATGTTAATCATGGTCATGCTAAATATATTCGGCAATAGGAATAAGTCATGAAATCAAATATGTAAAAGACATGGCAAAAAGACATAAAATGAATGCAGACAGTTTCTGGGGGATAGCATGTAAAGAGAAGAATATCCTTACGTAAGGGACTGAAGATCCGTACCTTATGTCAAAAAAAAAAAAAAGCCATAACGGCAAGAGATGGATAAGAAGATGGAACTACTCCTACTTAAATAGCATCTACAGTTAAAGGACAGATATAAGTAACTGGTTCATGATTAAGGTTGACGTTCCATTTTTTGTAATTTCTATTTGTTATAACTTTCATTGTATAGTAACCTACCTAGAATGTAGCAGGATGCCTGGAGGTATTAGTACGTTCATATTTAAATAGATTCCATGATATATGTGTCAGGATTAGTATGCTTTTATATTGACTTTCCAAAAATAAGCAGCTTTCTAATTATATAATTTTCAAAATAACTTTCCTATTTAACTTTCCATAAATGGAAAGTTTCCTGATTTAATAAGTTTCCATAATTAAACTTTCCAAAAATAGACTTTCTAAAATAAGGCTTTCCAAAAATAGCAGGTTTCTATAGTATATAAGTTTTCCATAAATACCTGTTTCTATAATAGCAGGTGCTATAATTAATAAGGTTTGACATTAATAATATCATAATGACAATTTCTAATCTCCCAACTTATTGTACTCAGGTCTTAAAGTTTCAGAAATTACAAAACACCCCCTTATACTTTTAAAACTCAAATCGGGTAACAAATAAGTGCACAAAACCCTAATTAAAATTTTCCCCAATAATTACACAATTTTTATACATTCATTAGCATGTATTGGACCTGGGAAAAATATAAAAACCCTAACCCTAATTCGTTTTTCAATTATTTCTTCCTTTTCTCTTTATTTTCGAAAATTGGCAATCAATGATAAATCTCCAATAATTATTTGAATTACTTCTAAATTTTTCCAACAATTTTTCTGAGTTATATGTGATATGAACAACCTTAGAAAAATATAAAATCAATTTTACAAATAGTTTTTATGCCGATTTCAATACTAGCTAGAAATTAGGGTTTCGAATATGATTTGATTTATAAAATCAAAATAAAATGATGAACAATTTTTCTGTAATTCATAGATCGAATTTATATGAATACAAGAGAGTTTTAAAATAACCTTGGATTATCCTATAGGGATTTATAGAATTTATGAACCCGGTAGAGCTTTTCGAACCCAAATCAATAACCAAAATCGAACCAAGCACACCCCAAGCTTCCCACTATTTTTCCCACACTCCTTAACCTTAAAATAGTCTTAGAAAAATCGTGCAAGCCCTGGAGAATTCTTTTATGCCGCCACTTAAATTAATTAGGTTTTTAGGTATTTCTTGTTTTAGGATAAATCAAATAAAATGCATAACAAATATAATAGGGTATTTTTGCCGAATTTTTGGGCTTCTAATAGATTAAAATCAAATTTTTAAATTGCATAATTTTTTTTTATATTAATCCAATTTTATTTAGCATAATTTGTATTAAATAATTACATAATTATTAATTAATTTCGGTAATATATATAAATAATTATTAATTATTTTTTCTTGTAAAACATCAGTAATTTAAATCTACAAAAATTTCAATAATTGTCACATGTTGCAATTTTTTATAATTACTACATTTAAATGAATTTATCTTTAAGCTTATGAAATTTTCCCTTCATTAGGGGCATTTTGGTCATTTTTACTCTTATGTATTTTTAGGTTTTACAACACTTCCCCCCTAAAAGAAAAAATTCGTCCACGAATTAAGAATTATGGATAACGACTGAAAAGACATACCAGATCATGGAAGAAAATGAGGATAAGAAGTCCGTATAGACTCCTCGGTCTCCCAAGTGGCTTCCCGCTCGGGATGATTCCTCCAAAGGATTTTGACAAAAGGAATCGTCTTGTTCCTCATGACTCTGTCCTGACGGTCTAGAATAGACTCAGGCTCTTCCGTATAAGATAAATCCTCACGGATCTGATCGAATGGATAAGAGACAACGTGAAGAGGATGATACTTGTAACCTCTGAGTAATGATACATGAAACACATTGTGAACATGAGATAGCTGAGGAGGTAACGCCAACCGATAGGAAACCTCACCAATGCGATCCAGAATCTCAAACGGTCCTATGAAACGAGGACTAAGCTTGCCCTTGATACCAAAACGCCTGACTCCACGTGTAGGTGATACTTTCAAGAAAACATGTTCACCCGGCTGGAACTCTAACGCTCTGCGATGCCTGTCGGCGTAACTCTTCTGACGAGTCTGAGCTTCCTTAAGCTTTTCCCTGGCGACGGCGACCTTTTCATTAGTCACCTCAATCATCTCCGGACCCTCAAGAATACGTTCACCAACCTGATCCCAACAAATAGGAGCACGACATTTCCTACCATACATGTTATCCCACTTGTTTAATCCATTACACAACAAGAATTATACCAAGATGCTAGAAAATGAGATAGAATCTTTAAGATAAATCCTCACGGATCTGATCGAATGGATAAGAGACAACGTGAAGAGGATGATACTTGTAACCTCTGAGTAATGATACATGAAACACATTGTGAACATGAGATAGCTGAGGAGGTAACGCCAAACGATAGGAAACCTCACCAACGCGATCAAGAATCTCAAACGGTCCTATGAAACGAGGACTAAGCTTGCCCTTGATACCAAAACGCCTGACTCCACGTGTAGGTGATACTTTCAAGAAAACATGTTCACCCGGCTGGAACTCTAACGCTCTGCGATGTCTGTCGGCGTAACTCTTCTGACGAGTCTGAGCTTCCTTAAGCTTTTCCCTGGCGACGGCGACCTTTTCATTAGTCACCTCAATCATCTCCGGACCCTCAAGAATACGTTCACCAACCTGATCCCAACAAATAGGAGCACGACATTTCCTACCATACAACATCTCGAAAGGAGCGCATTTAATGCTCGCATGCCAACTGTTATTGTAGGCAAACTCCACTAGACATATATAGTCATCCCAATTTCCTGCCCATTCTAAAGCACATGAACGTAACATATCCTCTAATGTTTGAATCGTACGCTCCGACTGTCCGTCGGTCTCAGGATGAAAAGCTGTACTAAACTTAAGCCTGGTTCCCCAAGCTTTCTGTAAACCTTTCCAGAAACGAGACGTGAAACGTGGATCTCTATCTGACACGATCGCTGATGGAGTACCGTGTAATCGAACAATTTCTTGTTGGAACATTTCTGCTATTTTACTAACGGGGTAATCCTTACGGATAGGAAGAAAATGTGCCGATTTAGTCAAACGATCTACAACAACCCAGATAGCATCGTGCTTCCTCTGAGTCCGTGGTAACCCGGTAACAAAATCCATGGATATTTCGTCCCACTTCCAAACAGGAATATCTAACGGTTGCAATAGTCCACTTGCACGTTGGTGTTCAATCTTAACCTGCTGACAGATTAAACACTTTGACACAAACGTAGCCACATCGCGTTTCATACCACTCCACCAAAAGTGTTGCTTGAGATCGTGATACATCTTTGTCGAACCTGGATGGATTGAAAATGGAGAACTATGAGCCTCAGTCATCAAGGCTTCTCGAAGTGTAGGATCCTCTGGTACGCATAATTTAGTACCCTGCCACAAAATGCCATCGTCATCAATGCGAAACTCGGTCTGCTGATCAATATTCTGAATAATTGCCCAGATTTCTCCGTCATCCTTCTGAGCTGTCTTGATCTGTGAAATTAGGTTAGGCTCAACCCTCAGACTAGCCCAGAAACCATTCTGTCCACGAACACATAACTCGATATCCAAACGCTCAAGGTCACGAATAATCTCTTCTTCCACTTTGATACCAGCTATCATACCCGACTTCCTGCTCAAAGCATCAGCCACCACATTTGCTTTACCCGGATGGTACTGAATGTTGGTGTCATAATCCTTCAATAACTCCAACCAACGCCTTTGTCTCATATTTAATTCTCGCTGCGTGAAGATATATTTAAGGCTCTTATGATCGGTAAAAATATCACACGACTCGCCATAAAGGTAGTGTCTCCAAATTTTGAGAGCGAAGACAACGGCTGCTAATTCCAGATCATGAGTAGGATAGTTAACCTCATAGGGCTTTAGTTGTCGTGAGGCATAGGCAATCACTTTCCCATGCTGCATGAGTACACACCCAAGACCCTTCTTAGAAGCATCACTGTAAATCTGAAATCCACCTGAACCAGATGGAAGAGTAAGAATAGGCGAGGAAACCAAACGTTGCTTAAGCTCTTCAAAGCTCTTTTCTCGCTCTTCATTCCATACAAACTTCTCACCTTTTCGCATAAGCTTGGTTAAGGGTAAGGCTAATCGTGAGAAACCCTCTACGAATCTGCGGTAATAACCTGCTAATCCAAGAAAACTCCGTACTTCGGTCACAGACGTCGGTCTTGGCCATTTGGTGATAGCCTCAACCTTCGCCGGATCCATAGTAATTCCTTCTGCTGAAACAATGTGACCCAGAAATGCCACCTTACTCAACCAAAATTCGCACTTTGAAAACTTGGCATATAATTTCTCCTGTCGTAAAATCTGTAGAACAGTGCGGAGATGCTCCTCGTGTTCTTCTTTAGACTTAGAGAAGACCAGAATATCATCAATGAACACGATGACGAACTTGTCCAAGAATTCATGAAAAACTCGGTTCATCAAGTCCATAAATACAGCTGGAGCATTCGTGAGACCAAAAGGCATAACCAAGAATTCATAATGACCATAACGTGTGCGAAAAGCAGTCTTGGAAATGTCCTGCTCTTTCACTCGCAACTGATGGTAACCAGATCGTAAATCAATCTTGGAAAAATGTTTAGCGCCCTGAAGCTGATCAAATAAATCATCGATACGTGGAAGGGGATAACGATTACGAATGGTGATCTTGTTCAATTCACGATAGTCGATACATAATCTCATGCTGCCGTCCTTCTTCTTGACAAACAGAACCGGTGCACCCCATGGCGATACACTCGGGCGAATAAAACCGCGCTCCAACAATTCTTGTAACTGATCCTTCAATTCTTTTAACTCAATCGGTGCCATGCGATAAGGAGCTTTGGAGATTGGCTCAGCTCCGGGAATAAGCTCAATGTTAAACTCAACATCGCGAATAGGAGGTATTCCTGGAAGTTCATCAGGAAATACATCCTGAAATTCGGAAACAATCGGCTGATCATGAATAGAAGAAACGTCAGAAGTCGTGTCATGAATGGTAGCCAGAAAACCTTCACAGCCATGCGATAGTAAGGTACGTGCTTTTAAAGCGGAAATGATCTTCATAGTCTCATAAGATTTTCACACGGTAAGGAACCATATAAAAATAAATTTAGGGAGCATGAATATCGCCGAATATAACACAACGGGAAATGACAGTCAATCATAAGCACGGTGTGGCTGACTAACAGTCTATACCCAGAATAATGTCAATTCACACATATCCAAGGGAATGTGCATATAACTAAACGAATCTGTCATCAATCAGTAAGGAAGAACTCTATATACATGGGTAAATACGTGGCGGAGTCTTTCATGGGGTGGTATACATAATACATGATACAAGTAATAAAGATGTCATATAAAAACATGAGGCAAACTGGTAATATCACAGAAATGTGTCCCGACCCGTATAAATAAAACAAATAGTGCACTCCGAAGATAAATAATGGCACCGAGATGGTACCTGAAGTATTGGCGGCCTGGATCCTGAGTTAAGTGCAAAGACACGCCTGATGCGTCTGGCTTGCTGTCCAGCATGACTAACGAACTAGCACCAGTGGTTCTTCTTGCAGTCCCGCTGAAGATGACCAGCCTGGCCACATTTGAAGCAAGTACCAGCAGCACGACGACACTCTCCTGGGTGTCTACGTCCACATGTGTTGCAAACAGGGTGAGTATAACCCTCAGAGGGTACCCTGGACTGCTGGGACCCTGATTCAAAGATAGATCATGAGACATGAACCTTGAGACATATAGAGAATAAACTTGTTATTTCAAATGATTTACCAGAGTTGGTAGATCGGTGGGATTGCTGACCTCTGTTCCTTTGGTCGCGTCCAGCACCAGAATTCCTGTTACCATGACGCGATGTTAGATTCATATCATATAACAGATAAAGACGATAACGATTAAGATTTGACCTGTTGTTGTCACGAGAGTAGTTGTTGTTATTGTTGTTACGGTAGTTACCACCACCGCCCTGCCTGTCAGACCCTTGACGGTCATTTTTCTGATCATGACCCCGGTAACTATTCTTTGCTGGAGTGGCCAACTATTATCGGTCTCCACTCTTATGTGCCTGGAGAATAGTTAAATCGGTACAATATTATAAGGATAAGTGAGGTAAAACATAGATAAGGTCGAAAAACTTGATTACAAAAAATTACCTCTTGTCTGAACGTATTCGGCTACTTTACCTATCATAGTCACCCGTCACGAAGGATCTCTAAGTTGCTGCAGCATCCGCAACCTGACAACGACTGAAACTGTATAACATGACATGGTCAAGGGATTGAACTTATGTAGACCCCAACGAAAGTTCTTACGCCTGTTCTTACGCAGTGCCCAGCAGCTTTCTAAGAATACCACTAGCGGAGGAAACGCTGCATGTACTCAGTACTATTTTCACTCGGGAATTACACGCCCTTTGCGGATGAAATGTTAACTACCTCTTCCAAGCGCATCTTGCTCGCTTGAGGAAAAAACTGAAGAAAACAGCCCTTTGAAAGTCTGCCCAAGTCAAAGTAAAGGACACCACGCATCTCCTCCTTTGCCTGCTTATAGGCCTTCACACCAAGCCAACGCGTCACCCTCAACTATACAAAAAAAACAGCCAATCTGGTCTAAAGACATCATTACAATCCATCACGTCGACGATCTCTCCATATGGTAGATCCAATTCTCAGCATCAACAGGGGCTACTGCTTCTCGATACGAACGGGGTTTCTGCTTATTGAAGCGCTCAAGCCAATATGAAAGTGACTGGTGGAGGATTTCTACCCAAAGCTACAGCACAGTACGGTACTCTTTTGCGAACCTAGCGCCCACGAATCTGTGGGAGCATGGCAACCACGCTGCCTGAAACGGCCAAGCAGCGAGTTCAGCATCGGTACGAGATGGTTCACCATCTGACATTTGCAAAACAAGGTTTATGATTACAACGGTTAAAAGGTCAAAACACACATAAGATAAAACGTCGATTTCCTTAAGGAACCTAAAGTCGATACCCAATCCTCTCACAAGGTCAAGAATTTAAGAGCCTACAGGTCAAAACCTTTAGCTCTGATACCATAATTGTAACAACCCACTCCGGAAAGGAGGCCGAAACGTCATAATCATGGTGTCATATCAAAGCATAATAAAGGCATAAAGTCATAAATGATAACATAGGACAAGGTGGAAAGCGGAATCCAAACATCGTCTCCCAATTATAGATCAACATTAATAACGTAAAAGAAGTCTAAAGGAACGAAACATGTGTCCAAGATAGTATAGCACAGCAAAATGTCGCATATAAAGAAAGGAACTAAATAGGTCCCTTCCTAAGCACTCACTCTCTCATGCCCAAAGTCTTCCCTAGATACCTGCCAGATAAGAAAGAGAAGAACATACGGCTGAGCAAAACGTCTCAGAGACGATATAATACATGTAATTAATAAGTAAGAATCCTGATAGCAAAAACAAAGTAGCGGAAAGATCATAAGTGTACATGAGGAAACCTGGAGAATGCGTCATGAAAGATTATGAAATAAACATGTAAAGCATGGTATACAAGTAAAGATGTCATGGAATATCCATGGGATAGTATAAAACATAAATAATAAGAATCCCTCGTAGCTCATATAATCAATACATGTCATAATAATAATGTCGTGAATACAAGGCATAATAGTATGAGAGGGGCTGCCTCAACATGTAATAGAGGGGTGACATCTATAATAATATGGGTGGAGGATCACTCCAATGTGATGGATGTAGAGCAAACTACAAACCAAATCACCATGAACGTGTAAACATGGTAAACTAGGATCACCCATACGCCCCTGAATAATAATTGCCAAACAGAAAATATAAATCGGGTAACATGAAAAGGGACGCCGCATGAAAATCACTCTCAACGCGAAAGAGTCGAGACACAGGTGCCTCATTGTCCCCACGGTCATGGTAACAATCCATGACTTAGGTGGTATTCAGGTAAATCATGTCATGCGTATATATAAGCTCGGCAAATAGAATAAGTCTTGAAATGCAACATGTAAGGATCCAATGGCAAAAGACATAAAAAAAATGGGGAAGCATAGCAGTTCTGGGATGAATCATGGAAAGAAATAATGTCCTTACTGGAAAGGACGGAATATCGTACCTTATTCCAGCAGTAACGGAAAGAGATGATAAGAAGAATGGGAAGCTATCCTTGCTTAATGCGATCTACATGTTAAAAGGACAAATATAAGTCTTAAACTTTGTTCATGATTAAGGTTACTTCCATTTTTTTTTTTGTAAACTTTTCTATTTTTAGTAACTTTTCTATAATTAGCATGATTCCTTGATTAGTGCATTCCATGATTAACATATTCCATGATTAGTATGTTTCATGATTAGTATTCTTGTTATATTGGGTACTTTCCAAAATAGCAGCTTCTAATTATAGTAAGTTTCTAAAAATAGACTTTCCTTAATTAACTTTCCATAAATGATAACTTTCCTAATTTAATAAGTTTCCATAATTAACTTCCCAAAAATAGACTTTCTAAAAATAGCAGGTTTCTATATATAGTAAGTTTCCATAAATTAGCATGTTCTATTAAATAGCAAGGTTCTATAAAAAGTAAGGTTTTTACATAAATATCTATCAAGAATGACATTTTCTACCCCGAACTTATTTTTCTCAGATCCCATAACAAATATAATAACATGCTTAAATCAACCCAAATTTCAGAAATTACAAAACACACCTTATACTTTTAAAACTCAAATCGGTAACAAAAAGTGCACGAAAAACCCAAATTAAACATTTCCCCAATATTACACAATTTTATACATTCAGATTAGCAAAGTATTCGGACCTGGGAAAAATATAAAAAGCCCTAACCCAAATTCGTTTTCCAAAATTATTTGCTTCCTTTTCTCTTTATTTTCGCAAATCGGCAAAGTATTAAATCCCAATATATTATTTCGTGCCTCTTAAAAAATTTAAACCAACATTTAACTGAGATCTACATGATATCATGCTACCTTATAAAATTATAAAATTAATTAAAACAAATTATTTTTATTCCGATTACATAATTAATCCAAAATTAGTGGGTTTCGAACATATATTCGATTCATTCGTATTGATCAAATTAAATATGCATGCTATTTTTCTGTGTTTATACTGAATTATAATGATGAAAAAATAAGTCATAAAACTACCTTTGATAATTATTGATATTCTATTGAATTTATAAAAATTCGGTGGAGATAATCGAACAAAACCAATACCCGAAATCAAACCAAGCCTCCACAATCTTTCTCACTATTTTTACCACTATCCTTGACCTTCAATATACCTTAGAAAATCGTTCTAGGCCTGTAGAGAATTTTGGATGCCACCTCTTTGATTTTTTTATGAGCCGTGACCTATTTTTTTAGGGTTTTGCAAAATAAAGGTTAAGATAAATATAGGAGACCTATATTCTATAAAGTGGCCGGATTTTTTTGATGTTTTAAAAAAAGTATAAATCAGATTTTATAGATTATCAAGTTTATTTTGCTATTATCTTTACTTATTTAATTTACTTATTAATTATAATGTATATATAACTATTATATAAATTCGGCATACATAATATATATACGTAAGTATTTATTTTTCTTGTGTAACATAATGTATTTTATTCTTACATAAATTTCATAATTGTTACTTGTTGCATTTTCATAATTTATAGCATTAAAATAAATTTATTAACTTATGCATTTTTCTTTCATTAGGGGCATTTTGGTCATTTTACTCTTATTGAGATTTTTAGGTTTTACAACTCTTCCCCCCTAAAAGAAAAATTTGTCCTCGAATTAGAAACATGATACTCTGAAAAAACATCCAGATCATAGGAAGAAAATGAGGATAATGAAAGTCCGTATAGACCTCCCGGTCTCCCAAGTAAGCGTACCTGCTTGGATGAATTCCTCCATAGATTTTGACAAAAGGATCGTCTGTCCTTCAGGACTCTGCCTGACGTCTTAGAATAGACTTCAGGCTCTTCCTTGTAATATAAATCACTCACGGATCTGATCGAATAGAGTAAGAACAACGTTAAGAGGATGATACTTGTAACCTCTGATAATGATACATGACAACACATTGTGAACATGAGATAGCTAGGAGGTAACGCCAAACGATAGAAACCTCAACCACGCGACAGAATCCAAACGTCCTATGAATGAGGACTAAGCTTGCCCTTGATACAAATGCCTGACTCCACGAGTAGGTGTACTTTCAAGAAAAACATGTTCACCCTGCTGGAACTCTAACTTCTCTGCGATTCAGTCCGTGAACACTTCTGACGAGTCTGAGCTTCCTTAAGCCTTTGTCCCTGGCGACGGCGACCTGTTCATTAGTCACCTCAACATCTCCGTACCCTCAAGAATACGTTCACGGCGACTCTGATCCCAACAAATAGTAGCACGACATTTCCCTCCAGACAACATCCGAAAGGAGCGCATTTAAGCTCGCTGCAACGAGTTTATTGTCGGCAAACTCCACTAGACATAATAGTCATCCCAAATTTCCTGCCCATTCTAAAGCACATGAACGTAACAATATTGCCACTAATGTTTGAATCTACGCTCCGACTAACCGTCGGTCTCAGGATGAAAAGGCTGTACTAAACTTGAGCCTGGTTCCCCAAGCTTCTGTAAAACCTTTCCAGAAATGAGACGTGAAACGTGGATCTCTATCTGCTCGATCAGCTGATGAGTACCGTGTAATTCGAACAATTTCTAGATTGGAACTTTACTGCAATTTTACTAACGGGGTAATCCTTACGGATAGGAAGAAAATGTTGCCGATTTAGTCAAGCTTTTCTACAACAACCCAGATATGCATCGTGACTTCCTCTGACGTGGTAACCCGGTAACAAAATGCCATGGATATTTCGTCCCACTCCAAACAGGAATCTCTAACGGTTGCAATAGCCCACTTGCACGTTGGTGTTTCAATCATTAACCTCGCTGACATGTAATCACTTTGACACAAACTAGCCACATCCGCGCTTCATACCACTCCACCAAAAGGGTTTTTGCTTGAGATCGTGATACATCTTCGTGCGACCCTCGGATGAACTCAAAAAATGGAGAAACTAGACCCAGATCATCAAGGCTTCCCAAAGTGTAGATCCCTCTGGTACCATAATTTAGTACCCCCCTGCCATAAAATACCATCGTCCATCAACGCAAACTCGGTCTGCTGAACATATTCTGTATAATTGCCCAGATCTCTCCGTCGAATTCCTTCTGATCTGCCTTAATCAGCAGCAATTAGGTTTAGGCTCAAGCCCTCATACGAGCCCAAAACCATTCTGTCCATAAACACATAACCGATATCCAAAGCTCAAGGTCACAAATAATCTCTTCTTCACTTTAAGCCCAGCTATCATTCCGACTTCCTACTCAATAGCATCACCACAACATTCGCTTTACCGGATGGTACTAGAATGTATGCTGATCATAATCCTTAGTAAACTCCAACCAACGTCTCTGTCTCATATTCAAATCTCGCTGAGTGAAAATAAATTTGATACTCGTATATCTAAAAAATTATCACATGATTCGCCATAAAATAGTGTCTCCAAATTTTGAGAGCGAAGACCACGGCTAGCAACAATTCCAGATCATGAGTAGATAGTTAACCTCATAGATTTTAGGTTGTCCGTGAGCAAAAGCAATCACTTTCCCATGCTGCATGATACAGCACCCAAGGACGCCTTCTTATAAGCATCACTGTAAATCTAAAAATCCAACCTGAACTAGATTGAAGATTAAGATAGGCGAGGAAACCAAACGTTGCTTAAGCTCCCTCAAAGCCTCTTTTCTCGTCTCTCATTCCATACAAACTTTTTCACCTTTTCGCATGAACTTTGGTTAAGGGTAAGGCAAATCGTGAGAAACCCTCTAAGAATTCTGCATAATTAAGCCTGCTAATCAAGAAAACTCCCGTACTTCGGTCACAAGACGTCGGTCTGTGGCCATTTTGGTTATAGCCTCACCTTTGCCGGATCCATAGTAATTCCTTCTGCTGAAACAATGTGACCCAGAAATGCCACCTTACTCAACCAAAATTCGCACTTGGAAAACTTGGCATATAATTTCTCCTGTCGTAAAATCTGTAGAACAAGTGCTAGAGACTCCTCGGTCTTCTTTAACTTATAGCAAGACCAAGAATATCATCAAGGAACAGTTACCGATGACAAACTTGTCGAAGTTTCATGAAAAACTCGGTCATCAAGTCCATAAATACAGCTGGAGCATTCGTGAGACCAAAAGGCATAACCAAGAATTCATAATGACCATAACGTGTGCGAAAAGCAGTCTTGGAAATGTCCTGCTCTTTCACTCGCAACTGATGGTAACCAGATCGTAAATCAATCTTGGAAAAATGTTTAGCGCCCTGAAGCTGATCAAATAAATCATCGATACGTGGAAGGGGATAACGATTACGAATGGTGATCTTGTTTAATTCACGGTAGTCGATACATAATCTCATGCTACCGTCCTTCTTTCCTTTACCAAAACAAAACTGGTGCACCCCATGGCGAACACACAGGGATGGGGGGGGGGGGGGGGGCGGTGCACCCCATGGCGATACACTCGGGCGAATAAAACCTCGCTCCAACAACTCCTGTAACTGATCCTTCAACTCTTTTAACTCAATCGGTGCCATGCGATAAGGAGCTTTTGAGATAGGCTCAGCTCCGGGAATAAGCTCAATGTTAAACTCAACATCGCGAATAGGAGGTATTCCTGGAAGTTCTTCCGGAAATACGTCCTAAAATTCGGAAACAATCGGCTGATCATGAATAGAAGAAACGTCAGAAGTCGTGTCATGAATGGTAGCCAGAAAACCTTCACAGCCATGCGATAGTAAGGTACGTGCTTTTAAAGCGGAAATGATCTTCATAGATTTTCCCGGTAAGGAACCATGATAAATAAATTCAGGAGCATGAATATCGCCGAATATAACACGACGGGAATGACAGTCAATCATAGCACGGTGTGCTGCTAACCAGTCCATACCCAAAATTATGTCAAATTCACACATATCCAAGGGAAGTGCATTAACTGAACGAATCTTGTCATCAAACTGTAGAGGAAGATCTCTATATACATGGGTAATACGTGCGGAGTCTTTCATGGGCGTGGATATACATAATACATGATCAAGTAATATAGGTGTCATAGTAAAACATGAGGCAAACTTGGTAGATATCACAGAATGTGTCGCACCCGTATCAAATAAAACAAATACTGCACGTCCGAAGATAAATAATGCACCCGTGATGGTACCTGAAGTATTGGCGGCCTGATCCTGAGTAAGTGATTCATTACTACTATTATAATTAGGATAAGCATGGGTTGCCACCCACGAAGCGCCTTGTTTTTGTTAACCGAGTCACAAGCTCGACTCGGCCCCAAATTCATTGGTCCATGAGGGAGCAAGTGGAAGATAAAATCTCCATCGGACTTTCATTCAAGTGGTTTGGATAAACATTGAATTTCATGAAAGTTCCATTCCGATGAGATACACTCGGCATAAAAGAATGATAAACGAAGATGCCGACGTCAAAAATGGTATCTTCATTCTCGCAAGATAGAAGATATGGTGGAGTAACGGGATACGTGAGAAAAGGAAGAAAGATCCATACAACATTTGCTAAGAGAGGAGATTGGTCATCCTCGAATGGTAAATTCACATTTGTCATAGAAAGAACGTTCTTACAAATCCAGGAGTCAACAATACTAGTCAACTCACCCGGACCGGGCTCACTCTTAAAATAGAAGCAATCATACTCCAGTGGAGATATGATGTGAGCAAGTTCATCGGCGAACTCTTCATGATAAAAGTCACTCCTATCGGCAGGAGGAAAAGGATCATTCGAAAGATCAAAGATAAACGAATCATATTTAGAAAGAGAAATATCAGAATGAGTAGTGGTACTGCCACTACTCTTCTCTTTAATATGATCATCATCAAAATAGAAAGCTTCATAATCTGAAAGAGAATAATCAGAACGAGTAGTGGTACTGCCACTACTATTCTCTTCTAAATCAAAGCAGAAAGTTTCAGATTTGGGTATAGAATTATCCAAGGTGTTAGTCTCCTCTAAGAAAAAGTTAAGAAATGTAGAGGGAGACTTGGTCACAAAATCAGAAGATGGAGGTGGATTAGAATTAATTGCTTCGATCTTAGCAATGAAAAGATTGATTTTCGATAATTTTTCACGAAGAATATCGTCCTCAATCTCTCCATCTTTCGTATGAAAATCCTTCACCTCCTCTAAGCTGACGAGCTCAGAATCAGGAGGTGACGCCTCAACATAATTGATGTCGTCAATAGAGAAAGAATTGTCATCAATCGAAGTAGAATCATCGTTAGAATCGGAGAAACCCTTAAATTGATCTTTTGAAATGTCAAGAGGCAGAGAATTATCATGAAAAGGCACATCACACATATTATCGGGAATACCCTTGGACTCACTTGGGGTTTGGACAAGGTCCTCAACACTAGACTTTATTACTTCGTCCGATTCCGTTGCCGGAATAGTGTCGAGATGCTCATCCTCCATTATGAGAGAGTCAACGGGCTCCTCGGTTAATAAAACGGGTGTGATTGCAATGATATAGTCTATGTCATCATCATCATCATAGTAGACGATAAGATGATTCTAATTCGGAGTATTAATATACTCTGCCAACTCCTCGTGAATATTTTGCACATCATCATGAAGTTTACGAAATAACTCAAGAATACCCTCCGGTTGATATTGCTTGTCTTCAAAAGCACGCTCAATTTTAGAAATTGTCTCCCATGCTAGTGATATAACCTTTGGCGTTTCATAAAAAGAAAATCGTTAAACTTTCCTAAGAAAGTTTGCACAGAGTTAATTAGGTTTCTTTGATCTTGCAAAAATTCCAAACTTGTTTCTTCTTGAGGCGGTTGATGAACGACGGAATACTGCATGGGTTGAGTATTAATGTTAGCCACCCGTTCCTCTGCTAGCAATTCAGCACAAGTTTTCTCACGAATCGGTTGATGAATGACGGGAAATTATGGGGGTTGAAATTCGTCAAAACCGAAATAATTAGAATCATAACACGGATTAGGTTCGTAATAGTTCATCGATTAACATTGAAAAGTATCGTGAGGACCCCCACAATCTTCACAACAAGGATATTGTTGTGGAAAACTCGGTGAAGTTTATGGAAAATAATCAAAGTTTTGATTGAAACACGGGTCTTGATTATAGACAAACGGGACTTGAGGTGGATAATCGTAACCATGATGGGCATTGTTCCCACATAACTCACAAGAGTATGGCACGTATTGGGATTGTGGGGGTGGGTATGAAAAATCAGGAGGATTATCGAAAGAATTCGGAGTTGAATCATAAGTGAAAGAATCTCCGTTCCTTGAATGGCATAGGAAGCAATATCCATCTCGAAGATCATTACCACACCGCTCGCAAGTACACCATCGACAAGGGTGACCATATAACGGTTCTCCACACCCTACGCATCGGACAAATGTCGACATAAAGAATTAAACGATAATGAGGGTTAAGAAGAGAATTAAACGGTTTAGAAGAAAAAGAAGATTATTTTTGGGTTTTTAAGCTTTTTAAACAACATATTTTATTAAAGGACAAAACGAGATCGAATAACTTAAACCAATAATCAACTTGTTTCACGGTAGCTCTCTAAAAGAAAATGTGTCACGGTCATGGTACCTCCATGACTAGGTGGTAAGTCATGTAAATCATGGTCATGCGTATATATAGCTCGGGCAATAGAATAAGTCATGAAATCAAACATGTAAAGGATCATGGCAAAAGACATAAAAATGGGGAAGCATAGCAGTTCTGGGGATGAATCATGGAAAGAAAGAATGTCCTTACTGAAAGGACGGAATATTCGTACCTTATGTCCAGCAGTAACGGAAAGAGATGGATAAGAAGATGGAAGCTACTCCTGCTTAATGCGATCTACATGTTAAAGGACATATATAAGTTACTTGTTCATGATTAAGGTTACTTTCCATTTTTTTGTAACTTTCTATTTTTAGTAACTTTCTATTTTTAGTAACTTTCTATTTTTAGTAACTTTCTATAATTAGCATGATTCCTTGATTAGTACGTTCCATGATTAACATATTCCATGATTAGTATGTTTCATGATTAGTATTCTTGTTATATTGGGTACTTTCCAAAAATAGCAGCTTCTAATTATAGTAAGTTTCCAAAAATAGACTTTCCTTAATTAACTTTCCATAAATGATAACTTTCCTGATTTAATAAGTTTCCATAATTAAACTTTCCAAAAATAGACTTTCTAAAAATAGACTTTCCAAAAATAGCAGGTTTCTATATATAGTAAGTTTCCATAAATAGCATGTTTCTATAAATAGCAGGTTTCTATAAATAGTAAGGTTTACATAAATAATATCAAAATGACATTTTCTACCCCCCAACTTATTTTTCTCAGATCATAACAAATATAATAACATGCTTAAATCAGACCCCAAAGTTTCAGAAATTACAAAACACCCCCTTATACTTTTAAAACTCAAATCGGGTAACAAATAAGTGCACAAAACCCTAATTAAACATTTTCCCAATAATTACTCAATTATATACATTCATTGAGCATGTTAGGACTTGGGAAAAAATATAAAAACCCTAACACGAAATTCGTTTTTCCTAATTATTTGCTCCTTTTTCTCTTTATTTCGCAAATGCGGCAAAGTTATTAATCCCAAATAATTATTCGAAGCCTCTTAAAAATTTAACCAACAATTTATCTGAGATCTACATGATATATTCTACCTTATAAAATTATAAAATCAATTTTACAAATTATTTTTATGCCGATTACAATACTAGCTAGAAATTAGGGTTTCGAATATGATTTGATTTATAAAATCAAAATAAATGAATGAACATTTTTCTTATGCATAGATCGAATTTATATGAAACAAGTGAAGTTTGTAAAAATACCTTGTATGATACCTTAGGGATTTTATAATTATAACCCGGTAGAGCTTTTCGAACCAAATCAATAACCAAAATCGTACCAAGCACAACCAACAAGCTTCCCACTATTTTTCCCACACTTCTTAGCCTTCAAATGATCTTAGAACAATCGCACAAGTCCTGGAAAAATTCTTTGTACCGCCACTTAATTTATTTAGGGTTTCGGAAATTGGTTTTAAGAAATTTACAAATGAAAAATGTATATAAAAGATATACTAAAGAATAATGCCGAGATTTTGGGTTTTTCAAAGGGATAAAATCAGATTTTAATTTTGCCTAAATTATTTTATAATTATCCTATTTTATTTTATATTTATATGTATAATTATAAATAATAACTTTTAATAATTACGGAAAAAATACATATATATAAGTAATAATTATTTTCTGCATAATAAAGAGATTATTTAATCTCTTCCTTTCATAGAGGTAGGCGGTAAACCAAACCAACAAGGCCTCAAACATGAACTTAACTTACTTAGAGAAACACCGTAAACAAAGCTACACGATTACTTGCAATGCAAGTGAAGTTTACACACAACGCTAAACTAAACCGACTTTTATCATAGCTAGAGTTACCATCATGGGCTTACAAGTTCCGTTGCATGAAGGGTAATACTTGGTTGGTAAATCCCAAACCTGGTTAAGTTTACTAAAATTATAAATTGCACATTTGCACCATAATAATTACATCTAACCACAACAGTATATGTCTAAACATTTGTCACATAACGCAGATCTAACAACCCTCATCTTCATACAATACTTGTGATATTGTAGTATCTCACAACCGTTTAATTGTGGTTGGAAGCATTTGTTACTTGAAACCAACTAGCTCATAGCAACAAATGAGAATTAACGAGGTTTTGAGCCCGCGTGTTGCGGCGGAGCATTTGTATACGACTAATTCCCACACATGTAAAGATTGACGTATATTGCACCATCATCGTAAAGCATCTCTATATAAAAGATGATTCTTTACATTCAAAAAAAGCTTCATATACTTGGATTGACTAAACATTTTTATAGAACACATACACATACACGAAATCCTACTGGTTTCAATCTACCTTAATAAAAAAATTCCTCTTGGTATGATGATTCTATATTTGAAGTGAATTACACATTGCCATTGACTAAATTATTACATGAAGTGTCTCCAACTTCTTTTATAGAAGTACCTGTCATTATTTTTAGAGTTACTGCACGTAATGATAAAACTCGGAACAAAGTAATTACAACCAAAATAGAGAAAACTACAATTTATTTTGTCTACTAACTTTACCGCCGGGTATAAACATCTTTTGGTCCATATTATTTTATTAAAAATTTGCGGGTTTAAAAAAGAAGCCAAAACCCGAGTATCCATATTTCAGCATTTGAGCAAATCTAACAATTTTGGTTCACATATGATCCAAAACCCCCGAGAAACCATTTCACATTTGAGCCAAAAAATCATATTTAACATAAATCGGTCTGAATTTGGATCAACAGTGTGAAATGGATTACTCGGGTTTGGCTTAAAACCCCAAATATTTTAAAAAAATGGGACCAAACAAGTGTTATAAACCTCCGTAAAGTAGTGGAACTCACAATATGTAGTTGTTCCCACAAATATAATTCTAGCATATATCATACTTACATCAAATGAGGTTTTTAAACATGTTTCATCCCTCGAGTGTTATGGACATATCTTAATTTATACTATGCACAACTTAATACAGCAATATTGAATCGACATTTATTTGAACCCTTTAGCATATATTGTGAATTAAAGCAGATAGATGTGGACTACTACTGTTGTAGACTTTAAAACTTGGCTTGGTATATCACTCGAGACCGCAATGATAAGTACTATGGATTTAGATGGAGTAACTTGTTTAAATTGGTAAATTTTAGGATTCCACCCAAATCACCTTTACATGTTGCTTATTAACTAACTACACGGGTTAGTTAACCTCTCGTTTAAACCCTTTTCCACTCTGATCTTTAGAGTAAAGATCCACTAAACAACCCGTAAAGCCAATCCTTTAGGAATTTATACCAACTATTTATTTCGTTACACCCTTACACCTACCCTGTTAAATAAGTTTAATTTACAGTTTCTAGTTGCTTAAAGTGTAAAGTTTGTATTTCCCGAGTCTTGTGTCATTTCTATCTTTGGTGAGGTTGGAAATTGTTGGGAATTAAACTTATCTCACTTAGTACTGCCAAGGGAACAGTTAGTACTGACAAGCTTAGTTAGTACTGTTAGTGTTATAGTTAGTACTGTCGGAACAAAATGTTATTATTGTCAGTTTATTAATACTGTTAGTATAATAGTTAGTATTGTTAGTTATATAGTTAGTACTGCTAAAGTGATATGCATGAGATATATTAGGAATAGATATGCATTGATCACTTGACGCGTTTTGTAAGCCCATTAGAGTTTCTTTGATGTATAAAAGGAACCCTAAGGCATAGATCTAGATATCAGTTTTCATATCAGTTTTTCACAGTTTGCATAACAATCATAGTTAGTATTCATAGCTATTTTGTAACTCAAATAGTTTTCAATATATTGAAAGTTTAGTAAAGATCTTGTTTTACTGTTTCATTGTTCTTCTTAGTATTACAAACTAGATTTCGCATAGTTTGTGATATTCTCAATCTTAGTTTCTACTATAGTTGTCTTGGATCTATCCAATACAACTAAGCTTTAACAAGCTAAGTAAGATCTGTTCAAAAGGGATCAACAAGTGGTATCAAAGCTTGTTGAGAAACTTTGAATAAGAAGAACTCTAACTCTACTCAAGATCTGTTAGTCAAAGAAAAGATGGAGTCACAATCAGAAACTACCCAAACCTCAAAAAGGGAACCATTAAAACATGGGATGAACTTCGAACCGCTTTTATTAGCTGATTCTTTCCCCTAGCCTTATTCGATCGAATCCTCAGAGAAATTCGAGCCTTTCCTTACAAGAAACAAAACTCTCCTGCTGCCCTAGGCTCCGTATGAAAGAAATCTCAGAAATTGTCATGGTCACAAATCTCACCAAGGCAATATCATAAAAAAATCTTTTAATCATGGTCTTAAACGAAATAACCAAATAAGCTCTAAGTCGCAACTCGAGTATTATCCCTATATAAAACACCAAATCAAGCTTATCAACTTCTCGAAGACAAAGTCTCACTCAAGCTCGATTGGGCTAAAAACTAAAAAATGAAATCTTCTCTAAAGAAAACTGTAGCTTTCGCCAATGAAGGAAGCAGTAACACTGACACTGACAAAATTATGGCACGAATAGAGGCCGTAACCATGAAAATGGACGCATAGTACAAAGAAATCCAATCTCGTTCAAATCACTCGAGCCCTAATTGTAACGACGATGACACACCCATGTCTCGCGAAGAAGAAGCAAAATTTATGTAAACCTTCTGACGTACATGTTTTTACAATTATTGTCGTGACCGTGACTGAAATCGCGATAATATTGCGTTCAAGCGGAAGAAACGATTACAACCGAGACTACTATCGATCCAATTCTGATGATAAACCCGGCCTTCAAAGACAATTAAGCGAATTCAAAAAAGCTCAACAATTGACCAACTCTTTTGTCAAAGATACTGATGTTCGCTAAAATACACATCATTTATAACCCGGAAAACACTATTAATTGGACTAAAAATGCTAAAATATGCTTTATAAAATGCATATATGTTTTGTTTGTATTTTTTTTTTATGTCTTGCAGGTAAAAGGATTGAAAACGGTGCAAAAATGGGAATTATCGGGCTTAATTTGGTCAAGTCTAATTATTACTGATACCAATTGTGGTATATCATATATCATAACACGGGGTCGATTCTTGAACTTGGCTAGTTTCTAGAGAGAGAAACACATAAGAGAGTTTTTTTAGTGAGAGAAAATGTGTTTTTGTATGAAAGGAATAAATGACTAGCTTGCCTCTTCCAAAGTTAGAAGAGGCTATATATAGTTCTTACAATATACCGGGTATTAGTACCCGACTTAAAACCGAAAATCGTACTATTAACTATTAAACTACGAGCTATAATAAACAGTAAAATACACGGGGTGACCGAGTCTTTTTCTAATATCTAATAATGAAGCTAAAAAGAATGACAGGTGTCACGATGTGAACGATTGGATCTTTCTGCTAAACCTCTCAATCCGTGTGTATGAGAATAGGAGCCAATGATTGGCTACTCGATTGTTAAATGATAGGACGAAATTTACATTTTCTCCCCTCCTTGGCTATAAAAGCCCACTCGCTACCCCTCATTTTGGCTTACCTAGTCTTTTAGTTTTCTTAGTTTAGCTTTTAAGTTTTTAGCTTATTTCAAATTTGTAGTAGCTTATTTCTGAAATTCGTGCTTATTGTACTAGCTTATTTCACAAGCTTATTATGATGATGTAATAAAGATGGTTTGAAGTCGGAAAAAGCTCTCAGTTTGCTATTTGATTTGCTTATTAGTTCGTTTTTATTTCTTTTTGTTAGCTTATTCTATAAGATGTATCTTGGTGCTTATTCTCGCAGTTTATTATTATCAAGAGTTCTTAAATGCTAATAAAATGACTCCTATAAGCCATCAAAGCTCATTCGATTCATATTCAATTATTTTAAGCACTTTTAGAAATAATAAGCTATAATAAGCTCGAAAATAGCTTATTTTTGTGCTTATATTTTCTTAAGTGTTATTAGTAGCTCTTGTTTTCTGATAAAATAAGCCTCTAAATAGCTTATTCGTATTTACACTTGCTTATAGTTTTTAGACGATCGTTTGTGAGCTTATTTGCTTATTCGCTTAGAAATTTGAGTGGTTGAATGCTTTTAGCTTATTTTAATCATTTCTTACTGAATTCTCGTTTGACTATTGATAAGGTTGAGTGCTTATTTCGTTTGCGGTAATTCTGGCTTATTGAGATTGCTTATTTGTTAGTGCTAAATAGTTTTTAAGTTTCGTTCATGAAAAGCTAGAGCTAAATCGTCTATAATTGTTTAGTTTTATTAAGATTGCTTATTCGAGCTTAATAATCATTTGTACATGGCTTATTTTGTTAAGGCTTATTCGTGTTAGGAGCTTATTCTGAGTTTATTTTTTTATCGTTTCTAGCTTATTGGAGTTAGCTTATATGATGCTTATTAATTTGAAAATTTATTGTGCGATTTAGCTTATAGAAATTCATTACTGGGCTTTGTTTCGTTTGGATTTGTGAATCTTAGCTGTTGGATTTTGCTAGTTAATTTGGGCTTTGTGATCTGTGGGTTTGATTTGGGCCTTCGTTTGTGTAACTAATTGTTGAGTGAATTTGCAATTTGCAAATGTTACATTGTTATAACTGTTTTAATATAACAGTTTGTTTGTGGTGTATTTTTTTTGGTACCGGTCAACTCACGAGGCGCGGAGCTTAAGGGTATATTTAGCTAGATCGAATTTGATTATTTGCTTTAGCTAAATAAACCGGGTGGTATTCGTTTAATTGCGGGTCTTCAATTCGGTTCCATTTTCTATCCTTTTTCAATACCTTAGTGTAGCTTAGTATAAAAATGTTTTGCTTTGCTTATTTGATCATTATGAGTAGCGAGTAGTTTAATTAGTGCTTGTTAAGTGAAATTGTGATTTGGGATTTAAGTGTGGATTTGAAAAAGGTTTAATTGATTAATAATTTTGGATTATTTAGATTTGTGGTTTAAATATTTTTAAGGGCAAAATCCGAAAAAATAGTTAAACTACACATCTAGTAATTAATATCTTTTAAAGAGATTTTTGTCAATATACGCCAACGTTGTGAGGTAACTATCTTTTCTAAAGACATTAATTCGTTAATAAACCTTAATTCACACTTAATGAACTTTTCACATCACTTAGCAAGCATTTGCATCTTTATAATCTTTTAGATCATTTTAGTATAATTATCGTAGCTTAATTGTTTTAGTATAATTTTAGTATAATTTGCTTAGTTTTTAAGAGTAGTTTTTAAAACCAAAAGCCTTAAAAGATAATCAAGCATTATTCTTCGAAAACATAATCGTGATTTGTTCAATTCAAACCTCGTTGGGACTTCGACTCCGGAAAGATTGATTATTGTTTGTCCTCAAGCAATTTTCACATCCTACGAGAATTACTATATATACTATTACTCGACGAGCACGTTTCGTGCAAATCACTAACCAACTGAAACTAGTTTCAGGGACTTAGTTAATTTGGAGGAGTAGAGGTTTGTGAATGATTTCGTATCACTAATTCCACAAACGTAAAACCCTACTCCTTTACAAGTGACTCTATTTATAGTGCTATGATGGGTAAGAACCCAAGTGGGTGATAAGTACATGTCCTCAAGTTGATTGGACAAGTACATTCATACATTTGTCTCTATTACACATGCCTATTCTAGGTAAGGGGGCAATATACTTTCTAAAGGTTAGTGGTGACACTAACCTTGTTCTTATACCCATTTCAGAATAGTTTGACTTTAGGGAATAAGTACTTGATCTTATTCCGACCATTCTTCAGTCTCTAAGTCTTTAGGTCTTCTTTATGTCTTAGGATATCATATGAAGTTTAGTGAGCTTATTGCCATATCTCACTTAACCCATCACCTTCTTCTTTGGTTCAAAGACTTCATTTACTCAATATCGCCTTACTCAATGACGAGTCTTTTATCATAGACTCTGATTGAACTCTTGAAGGTAACTCACTGAATGACTGCTCATTCGGTGACTTGAGGTTTACAGATTATCTAACACTTAGGATATTTTCTATTCAAAACCTAAGGTAAAGATCAGTGGGCACTGAATTGGCCCAACAATCTCCTCCTATTTGGATATAAATATAGCCTAAGTGTTTTTTAGTGTAAGTGAGTAAATACAACTTCTTCTTACACTGAATCTATAAAGCAAGTAAAGGATATTGATAACATAAAATCACTTGGTTACACAGCCATATCAATCTATTACAAAACTTTCAAAAAAGGATAAAGTGCTCATACGTCCGTGTACCCAATATTTTCCAATTTAACCCTTTTGGTTAATAGTCTTTCATTATCAGGGCGCTCATCAATCATCCTGCTCATCAGCACCACGAACCTCTGATTCTCAGTGTCTTGACATTTGAAGCCATCATCTTATATACCAGCAAAGTTTCATTTTCCATCTTCTGAATATCATCGACCCTCTAAAATGTTTTTCCCCAAATGCATCAATGAAGAACAACCTATGTTCTGAACACCTTCAGTAGTGTTTGTTGCAGTGTAGGCCAACAATATAAGTCTTAGGCTCTAGATCAATTGATTTCCTCTTTCTCTTGGGAAGTGAAGGATCTTGTTCAGGTAATGGAAGGGTTAAGTTAAGCCCTACTTCATTTGGTATTTCCTTCATCCTTTCATACTTTTTGCTCAGTGAGGTCATCATTTCACACACACATTTGTTAGAATTCTTTGGAAGGATTGCACTTCGTTCATCCCATTCACTTATGCCAAAGTCACTAAACTTGAATAAAATTTATTGGATCATTGTTCGTGTGACTGGTCTTGTTCTTTGGTGAATGAAGATGTCAGTTATTTTTTTGGTTTCTTTCTGCAAGTGGTGGTCCAAACATAGTTGTTATACCTCTTCTTTCTCAGCTCATCTGTCTTCTTGAGTTTCTCACTATGAGCTTTGAAAAGTACTTGAAGGTGTGCATCTTGATGTTTCAGAAACTCTTTGCTTCCTGCTATTTGAACCTCAGCATCATTTACCACCTCAACACAACCTTTATAATTTTAGGCTTACTCAATTTAGCTTCTTTCAATACTGGTTCCATTTTTACCTTTTTGTCAAAATAAGCCTGAAGTTGATCATGAGGAATCCAAATTATTTTCCCTTTAAACATATATTCAATAAGTACTGGAGTATCAGGGTCTATACAAACTTTCCTTAAAGCTTTAACAAGCCTTGGCGGTGAATGGTCAGTCTCACTGGCAATGCCCTTACCTTTGTCAACTCTGAGAGTGATGACTGATGATCCACTAACTTTAGTGACAGAAGTGGCTTTAGTTGTGGGGATGATAATTTAAATGGGATCAACTTGAATGACTTGAGGTTCTTGTTCAGGGACCTTAGCTTCTTTGGGATCCTCAAGTTTAGCTTCCTTAGTGATCATGTCAACTTGTTCCCCCTCAGGTTCAGAGAGAGTTTACTTTTCTTCTATAGACTGCCTTTCTGGGATAAATAGGCTGTCAGAGATTGTTTGTGTTGAATTCTCCCCCAACAGTTTAAATAACATCAGTGATTGAAAATGTTGGCTTCGGCACGCTCCTTGAGGGGGGTAGAGAAGGATTGTCCTTTAAAGGCATAAAAAATCTCAGTGACCATTGCCTTGATACCGATAATATCATTTTTGAGTGAGGCAACGTCTGAATTGATGGATACTTTAGAGAGTTAAATTTTGGTTAGCCTGGGACTAGCATTCCAGGCAAGGGATCTATAAGACTTACCCAATGTAGCATGATGATCATCCTGAGTGTTCAGTGTGTTCTAAATAGCTTCAAGAGTATGCATCATCATGAGGAAGCTATTACATCATATGCTGATCATCAACCCTTAGATCAGCATGCTATTCAGAATGCTTCAATCTCAACCCTTAGATCAGCATAGGATGCAATAGCTTCCTCATGCTTTGCCCAACTATCCTCTACAATCTGATCATAAAGAACTTTAGAGAACCCTTGAAGATTCTTAGCCAAAACCCTCTCAGTTATAGGCATGTAGTTGTCATAATATTTGAAGGATAGAGATGCTGATGATGATTCAGAGTTAGAGGGATCAGGGGATGGTTCAGACTCCTTAGGTTTCCCTATTGTCTTATGCTTCTTGGATGATTTAGGTTGTGAAGCTTCAAGTGTAGGTGATTGATGTTCTGTGGATAAAGGTTCTTCATGTTGTGATACTTTTGGTTGTGATTCAGGGTGAGAAGGTTCTTCAAGTTGCGATTGTTCAAAAGGAGTAACCTTATTAGTGGATGAAAGAGGCTGAGAATGTTATTTAGTGGCATGTGGTAGATCAGTCTCCATTTCATCTCTAGCCACAAAAAGTTCTACATCACTGAGGTGTGACACCCTATAAATTTCAGGCCAATATTTTAACCGTTTCCGTTCAGTATTTTGATTTTTATAAGTTACGTGTAAATTATACGTTTAACTAGGAAGTTTTCCCACGTGTATCTGAGAATCAATTCCGAAAGCATTCTAGGTTGCTAATTATCGTAGTCTTTCGACATTGGTCGCGTTTTTACATTCCGTGTTGATATTTAAATTTTCAGAATCTTTCGTAGAGTTTCTATGCGTTTTTAGTAATTGCGTGTTCCGTAAGATATATCTTGTAACTTGTATCTATTGTGTGCATGGACATATCATATGAAATAAATCCATTCCATGCATGATCACCGTAAAAACTTGGATACCAAATTGGTCCCCCTTTGGTGCCTTTTGTTTGCGTCTGAAACACACACCAAACACACACATGCATTCAAAATTCTCAAGCTTAAAATCTAAGATAGGTTCATTGTTTGATTTCATTTCCAACACACATTCTCTCTCAAGAAAAACACACACTCTTTCCCTCTCTTCTTTCGTGATCAAGTTCGAAAACAAACACCCCTTTAAATCATCCTTTGTTGATTTTTGATCAAGAACAATTAAAGATTTAGTGTTTTGGATTGATTATTAGTGTTATTCGGGTAGTTTTAAAACAACGTTTGGGTTGTAGTTAGTCCTAATCACCTTCTAATCATCCTTCTTTTGTAAGTCATCTATTCTACATAGATTTTGTACTTTTATGATCCTCTTAATGCATACATCAAAGTTGTACAAACATTTTATCAAAAGATCAAGATTTGAAAACTACATAAACCCAAAAAGGGATGTATATTGGTTCGAAAATAATAAAGGAAAGGCAAGGAAAGTATAGTTTTGTGATCGTGGTTATTTTTATATACTAAAAATCATAAATTTATGCTTATTTGGTATTCGGCTTATTAAATAAGCTTTTGGAAAGCTTATTGGGCTTATATGTGGTTCAACCCACAAAAGAAACAAAAGGGAAATGTTGTTTAGCTTATTTCGATTCGGCTTATATATTTTCTAGCTTATTTCATGACTTATTTGATAAGGACAAAGTGTTGAGCTTATTTGGCTTAACAAATAAGCCCAAATATGCTTAACGGGCTTTTAAGCCGTGTCCTACGACCAAAAGCCCAGACCATGAGCTTAACCCATAAGCCACATGGTTTGGCTTATGTCTCTTGGCTTATTGATAGCTTATTCGAGAACCAAGATCTTATTTGATACTTTCTTTTGGCTTAACGGACTTAGCAAATAAGCCCTATTGATCTTATAAGGTTTTGGCTCAACAAATGAGCCTAAACCGTGGCTATAAGCCTACTGTTAGCTTATTGGGTTGTTTAGCTTGGCTTATCTGAGCTTATTGATTGCTTACTAATAAGTCGAGTGCTTAATTACTTAACGGGTTGCTTATCGGACTTAATGGGTAAGCTTAAACCTACTTATTTGGTTTAACGGGACACGACCCAATATGAGATAAAACACCACGGCTTTAAGCCCATGATGTAGCTTATTGAATAAGCTCGTGTATAGCTTATTTGATAATATCCGAACTTGGATACTAAACGTTTGCTTATTTTGGACTTTTCATTTCACGGATCATTTAATTAGGCTTATTAGGCCTAAAAGCCCAATAAGGATCCAAAAGAGTTTTTAACTTGATTATTAAGGGATTTGATAGTATAGTAGACTTGATTTGCGAAATATATCTTTGAAAGTGATTGGGATTGATTTTTGATAAAGTCTATGACTTTAGGAAAATGTGTAAACACGAACGGGTCATGCCAAAATTTCTATAAAATCTTTATACTTAGAAAAATATTTTGAAAACGTTTATATTAAAGACATTTTTACTAGTTATAAGGGAATAGGTAAGATGCCGAAGTATATACATATATATTTACTTAATTATTATTGTGTAGTGATATATACCTAATAATACGATATACATTATCGAGTCAAACGTTACAACCACGATACGATTACTAGTACTTTGTTTTTAGAAAACATTAACTAAAGTATTTGAAAAACATTTATGCATTAATAGTATATCCCTATTATTCCGATTCTAAATCGAAACCTATATTCCTTAGGTCGTGTTCGAGTACCGTCGTTCCATTCCGTGTGATCATTCTTATAGCCTTTCACTACTTCACTTCACCAATCAAGGTGAGTTTATAGCCCCACTTTTACTCGTTTTGAATAAATGTTTTATAACTTTGGGGTGAGAAACATTGCTTGTTTTTCTTAAACTGGACACAAGTACTTTACGTGATACTTTCCCTTATTTACGTGTTGCCTAAGTAGCGTTAGACCACTACTGCATGTAATATCATGAACCGTTAGTTACCTTTAACCGACTGGCTGGTTAAGTAAGCGCGAGTGAGTAAATAGATCTATTGGGACTAATAATCCCCATCCGGGTATGGTAATCCTTACTGGTCGGGTACGACTAATGTACATGCCAACGAATGTATTTCATGTCGAAACTAGTTTGGGTGGTCTTTGGTCGGACACCTACCAGGGCAAACCTTATATGGCAATGTACATGCTACCTTCCACTATTAGCTTCGGTGTCATGAGCTTAGCGCAACGTAAATACCTTTTATGTGAAGTTGTATCTGTTATAACTGTCGCATACTTTTTGAAATCTTGTGGTCCACTATAATTACGGTTGAATTAAGCCTATGGATTCACCAACTTTATGTTGACGTTTTAAGCATGTTTTTCTCAGGTGCTTAGCTTGGATTTTCAAGGTGTTCTATTAGAAGTCTATGCGCAATGTGGCTTCGACTGATTTCAAGACTATCATTATTCATACTCGTTGTATTTTGTCAAAAAGTTATTATTGCTTTCGCTATGTTTTCATATTGCTGCTGCTATGTTTTAATTTCTTTAGAAATGGTTTGTAAGACTTAATTACTTTTAAATTTATGCAACGAGTTATGACTTTTCCTAAAATGTACCCCTTTAAAGGTCATTTTCTATGCTTTGTACTTGAGATATGTATGACGTCACGCCCTCAGACATGTATTCCATTTAGGCCCCGTTTGGGGCTGTGACAGATTGGTATCGAGAGCCAAGGTTATAGAGAACCAGGTAGTTTAACTAGGTCTGGTCTATAACCAGTATGTGATCCCTACGTGAATTAATTGTGCCCTTACGTGATCCCATCTTGCCTTACGTATATGATAATTATAATGTTATTATTTACGTAACTGATAATTTCATATCGCTCTATATAATTTGCATAATGTATTTTACTTTGTATTATATCTATTTAGTTTTCCCCTGCATATGCATGGTTGATATAAAGGGATTTATATGAACTGTTGCTTGTGTAGGTCATGGTTTTTTCTGTCATCTTGATTTCGTCAGACTCATCAGAGGAAAGCGTGGGGACGTCCACTGCTCGAGTTATCTTGTTCGGCACGATCCCTATTACTGTTTTAGCCATTGCACCTACTGCTGATTTACCCTTCATTCATGATGACACTCCAATGATACCCACTGATACACCCACTATTTCACCCATTGTACCTACTATACCACCTATTGCTCCTACTATACAGTATACTTCTTCATTCATTTACATTGATCCATCTGATAGTGACACTCCTGATACACCACCATCACCACCTATTCGCCAGATTTTACCTGCACCACCCGAACTACCCCGCCGACCAGCTGTTCTTGTCTTACCAGGGCAGCTGATTCCTGTTGGTCGACCTTACCGTACCCAGCCTAATGGGGTACTTAAGATGTTGACTGCCAAGAAGAGTGTTGGATCATTACCTACTCACCGACTTGCATTGAGATATTCAGCGGATTACTCTTCATCGGATCATTTCACCTCAGATGACTCATCACGAGATTCTCGGTCAGATTCTTCATCAGAGACTCCTTTAGATTCTCATTCAGACACTTCATCTGATTCTTCTTCGAGACATTCTTCATCAGGTCATCCTATATCAGATTCTCTTTGTGATTTACCGAATGCTATTTCTGCGGGGCCATCTCGCAAGAGACGTAGGCCCCCTACTACATTAGTACCTGCAGCTTCGCCTGTACCTAGAGCTTTATCTCCCGTACACGCTGACCTATTGC
>BQNB010061756.1:0-36356 GCA_026074375.1 Tanacetum coccineum
AACGATTGCATATTCAAAAATATGTACCGTATATATTTTTGTCCTCTTCTTCTCAGTTAAACAGGGAAAATTAAAAAAAAAAACCCAAACAGCGAGTGTGGATGGTACGGTGACGAGCAGATGTGAGCTGCCACGTATGAATAACGAGGTAAGCTCACGATACCTTATACTCTTATGTTTCTTATGTTTATGTGTTTAGGAGAATATAAGTAAGTACATAGCAAATCTCTTTTATGAATAACCCACCTCAACTATAAAACACAACACAAGTCCGTAAGGATACGCGTCCTCATCTATTTGCACCACGTCACTTCCTCCTAAGCTCAACTAGACCCCAGTAACCCACTCTAATCCTCCAAAATCAGAAGTTACTGCTACAGAAACCTACTAACACACGTGGCTATTATAACCCTACTCTTTTCTCAACCGACACGTGTCCTTAAAAAAAACAACGCTTGTGTTCCTTTGCCGTTTGTTTTTGTTTTTTCTTAAAAGCTTACGTGGCCACCTCTTCTTTCTACCATACCTCCACGTGTCACCACCTCCTATCTTTCAAGGGTATTTTCGTAGTTTCACACTATCCGACCACATTAAAAATCTCCTCATTTTCTTCTTTCTTTTTTGCACCTACATTTTCTCTCTCACAAAAACTATTATTTTCCGGCAAGATTTCCGGCCAAAACACAATCTTTTATAAAAAAACTCCTTTTTTTTTATAAAAATCTTATAAAGATGCTATAAATATTGGAAATGATTCATTCTTTACGATGGGTTTCTTAGAAAAAATTTACTATATGAAAAAACAATCTTTATAAAGTACCCATTAATATTTTGTAAAAATTCATATCATAAACCCCATAAAGATTTACGATGGATTTCTTAAAAAGATTTGTTTCTGATGATGGTGGGGCCCACATGGTAAAAAAAGAAAAAGTTGATCATGAAGAAGAAAACATTGAGTTAAGTTTAGGGTTATCATTAAACGGTAAGTATGGTATTGAAAAACGACGTATGGATAATAATAATAACATGTTGATACGTGCATCTTCGGTAGTAACTGATATGACAAGTTTCTTAACGGATGACCAAACGACGTCGTCGTTAACAAGGACATGTTCTTTGCCTGTTGAGATGATGGAAGATGATGAGTTTAGGAGAAAGAAGGAGATGCAAAGCTTAAGAAGATTTGAAGCTAAGAGAAAACGAGTTGAAAAGATGAAAAATGGGACTAATTGTGAGGTTAAAAAAAAAAGGTGTTTGGTTAATGGGAATAATCAAGTTACCAAGTCGTTTTTGCCGCCGTTGCCGAGGATGCCTTCGGTTGGGTCCCCGGGGAGTGGTGGCTCGTCCGGGGTTTCGGATTTGGAAAGTCTACCTTTTTCTGGTATGCTCTTTATTTTTTTCTACAGTATATTATGTTGCATATTGTTTTTTTTAGTCAGCTAACCATCTCACAATACATGTATTACAAATATCTTACATGATTGTTTTAGAGACTTGAAACATAATTATCTGCGATGACCGTTACATCTAGCCGTATGTCTCATACTCTTTAGAGCATTACCATGTAAATCAGTAATCGAATGGATCAAGTGTTATGTTTGTATAATTAGGCATAACTAGCTATATGTATAAGTTTAGACATGTGAATCATTTCTTAGATATCTTTGCAAGAACACGGACTAAGAGCATTTCCAATCCTTAAAACCATAAAAGACTTTTTTCATTTATTACATTAAATTTTTCAATAAATACTATCCATCAAAAAGTCATAATACAAACTTGCTCCAATGCTAAATTGTACACAAAAGCTTTTTGAATGGAAAAGATACACTACAAATAAGTAAAAGGATGAAGCATTAATTGTAAAAAGTCTTTCTCAAACTATTTGGAGAATACCAAGTCATTGTGTAAAGCTTTTCAAAAAGCTATGTTTTGCAATGCTAATAAGTCTTCCAAAGACTTTCCCAAATAGTAAAAAGCTTTAGAAAAAGCTTTGCATTGGAGATGCTCTAATATGATAATGTTTACAATTGCATAATTGAGGTTTGAGCCTTCTTCCTTTACGACGATTTTACAACTCTTAAATGTTTTTCTTAATTGTTTGGTCATTAGCTTTTTCTATGTTGTTAGATTTAACCAATCAAAACTTTTTTGGACTAAATGTTCTACTTTTCTCTTTATGCATATGATGTAACCCCGGTACCTCTTTTGTAGTAAGGAAAAAAAAGTGTATTATGATTGGAACGGGACTACCATGATTCTTTCAAATTTAAGGATTTAACCATCATTGACCGTTCATTATAGATGGCGAATCAAGAAAAGAGACAATATGCCATGTGTGTTTTCATCTCTGTTAACCATATTTTGATTGAAAATTAAATGAGTTAGACACGTAAATTAGTCAAATCTGTTTTTCCTGTTAGGCAAGTAGGATATTTTAGTTTATAACGGAATTGTATACATTTGGTTAGGAAAGAGTTTAGAGCCTCATTTATATTTTGGTAAACTATGCTAGTTTTAAACATTGATAATTTATAATAGGTTTGTAACATCATTTGCGTATGAATCATGTTTATAACATTGTTTCATTTGTACAATCAAATGACAGGCATTAATAAAGACACTGACTCGAAAAGCACTAGTCAGCAATCCGTTTCACAACAGATCTCGAATTCAAACCTCTACAGATCAAATTCAGTTGCTTCCAAACCTGTTCCCGAGAAATTTACTATTACATCATCTCAGAACGTAGATAGGAATCGGTCAAAGGACGAAACGCTAAAGATGATGTTATCGGACATGCCTTGTGTTTCAACCAAAGGAGACGGTATTAATGGGAATAAGATAGAAGGCTTTTTGTATAGATACAGAAAAGGCGAAGAAGTGAGAATAGTTTGTGTTTGTCATGGTAGCTTTTTGACTCCGGCTGAGTTTGTGAAGCATGGTGGAGGTGGTGATGTCGAACATCCTCTCAGACATATCGTCGTTAACCCACCTTCATTATGATGTAAACGACACAAAACCGTTGTCGTGCTCTTGTTTGGTCCTTTTATGTGCCAAACAAAATGTTAAATAAAGTGTTTGATTAGTGCCATATATAGACATTGTAGAGAACAAATTTGCTTCTCTGTTCCCCAATTTAGTGAAACTTTTGTCGTGTAACCATTGACACACTTTTTTTAGTCAAATCTATATTTTGAGGTTGTAATCTATATCTGCTTTGTAGAATCAACATGTATGTAATAAAACATGGGTCAAAGTAGATTATAACATCCTGCAGGCCAAGGTATACTATATGCCTGTATCATGAAGGCCAAGGTATACTATATACCTGTATCATGAACCACAATAGATAAAGATTTATGATAGGGAACACTGGTAATTTTTGATCCTTGTGCTCACTTAACTCGGTGGCGTGTTCTCATGTGGCATGCCTCTGTTATGGTTTAAATATGTTTTCAGGTAACTGAATTCAGAATCTCAGAGTAGAAACAATCACGAACAGTATTCTCCGGTACTCCCTGGGTACTCTGAAGCTCGTTTCTTGTTAACATGAAAGAACTCTATATTCAAGTTTCATATACCCCACGAGTTGAAAGAGTCAACCAGTTCGATTAATTTCGATCAGTCATATGAGTTGTTCGACGTGTGTAATTTCCAGGTTGAATCTTGGGCGAGAGTGGTCGTGAGAACTATGGATTGCGTTGCAAGTAGTTTCTGTTCTAATGGTATCTTGAACTTTGTGAGTCTGTCAAAACAAAGTTGAATTAATATCGTTTTTTCTCGGAAGGCCATGACCTACAGGGTACACATTCAAATTTCTTGAGATCAGAGCTTGGTCACTGAGTAGTAACTGGACATCAAACTAGAAAAGGATAATGCATTAATATGGTCATTCAAGCTTAAGGGGTATTAATTACTCTTGCAGATCATTTATTCTTTTTTAGTTTATGATTTACGGTTGATGTTTATTCAAATAAATAACAACTATGCACGGAAAATCTCTTGCGACCGATAATTAACGATATGCAATATTGATAATGTTGTGGCTTTGTACTTGAATGCGAGAAATTCTTAACATAAATGAAATTGCAAACACTCGTAAAATGCAAGAAATTATTAACTTGTATCAAACAAGACATTCAGTTAAATTGAAAGTGAAACATTACATCATTATGAGATAAAATCTAACAGCACATGTTACTCGTCGTGTAAAACTTCTTGGTACACGACATTTGAGGTGTAGACTCCTCCTTGATCAAACTCTTTTTCTGGTTTGGAGATCAAACATAATGTTTTGAAACCCGGTTCTACCCAAGGTTCAACCGGTTCTGGTCGAAAAACATGTCAAATTAAACCCTTTTTCATATTTTCAAAACTCGTTTTCCGATAGCGACCTCGTGTACCCACGCATAGCGGCGGAAATTCATGACAGCGACCTCGTTTTCGGCGGCGATTCCCGGTGGCAGCTTCTAAGTGTTTATGTTTCTGCGTATTTTCCCATGCAATTGTGATCCCTATTTATAGGGGATTTACCAAACCATAGTCAATGAAAATTATGAGAGATTAATGGGTCCACCAATGAGTCAATCAACTAATTAATGAGACAATCAGTTTCGTTTGACTGGGTGTACATATCAGTTTCGTTTGCTATTATTAATTCGTAGGTTATAATGATTTTAATTTTTCCAATGTCTTAAAATAAGGATTTTCAACTTTTCTAGATTTCTAGTTTCAACATTTGAGTAAATCTCCTTTATAAGGAGTAAATATAGAAGTATAGATATTATTAATTCGTATGTTATAATGATTTTAATTTTTTCATTGTTTCTTAAAATAAGTCAATCAATTAATTAATGAGGCAATCAGTTTCGTTTGACTGAGTGTACATATCAGCTTCGTTTGCTATTATTAATTCTTAATTTTTTCAATGTTTCTTAAAATGAGTCAATCAATTAATTAATGAGGCAATCAGTTTCGTTTGACTGAGTGTACATATCAGTTTCGTTTGCTATTATTAATTCGTTGGTTATAATGATTTTAATTTTTCTAATGTTTCTTAAAATAAGAATTTTTAACTTTTCTAGATTTCAACTTTTTTAGATTTTTAGTTTCAACATTTGGGTGAATCTCCTTTATAAGGAGTATAGATGAGTGGAAATCTACTTTTAACCGATTATTAAGATATGGATCAAACAAAACAGATATAAAGTGATGGCGGGTGAATGTAACGCATTACCATACTTGTTCTCACGGTTAAAAAGAACTAGTCGATCAAGTAGTGACCCGCTTGATCCATGTAAATGGAAATCTAAATTATACAACTGTAACTCTGAATCACAGACAATACATAGCAATTAACATAACTTAAAACGCCTCTTTTCAACCTGAACTCTTTTGACCAGTTGCCAAACACAAACCATTCTGAATAGCTCTGAGGTTCTTGAGCTGAAAGAAGTTCCTTGTCGTTTAAATTTGAAGGGAATTTGAATTTGCATTCCTTTATTTTGACAAAAAAAAGAAGCTGCAGGATTTCAATGAAGGGTTCAAGTATGTTTTTTCCTGCTCCGCGTGACCAAAACTAACGTCTTCCATTTGACCCATTAAAGCACTAAAGAAAACTGTTGAACTCGATGACTGAGTTATGCGACGAAGGCTCAAAAGCTAGAAAGATAAATGGTACTAAAATATATTTGGGCCTAAAACACAATTAAAAATATTGATTGTCATTTATACAGAAATGAACCAGCAATAAACTACAGCCGTGTGGTTGCAACAAATCTTCATCTGTGCAAATCCGATCATTGTCAACAAACAAACATATACAACAATTTACAAATCATAATCAATACTATCAATACTATGTTAACATGACGCTGGTTGAAGTTGCTTTAACCTTCGTACCACTTGTTTCATTGTGGGTCTCGTAGATAACGAGTCCATTGTACAAACCACTGCAAGATGCAACACGTCAACTAAATCATCATGTGGGCCTGCCTCCCACAGCCCGGTTGTAAAAAACTCCTTTGCTTGTCCTTCCTGCAGTAGCTTAAATGCCCACCCGACGATATTGAACCCGTTACCATAAGACGAAAACGACGGGTCTAAAGCCTTTTTGTCTGATAATAGTTCAAGAAGCACCACACCGTAACTGTAAACATCAGCTTTATCTGAGACCCGACACGTCATTGCATATTCCGGGGCCACGTAACCGAATGTCCCGGCAACTCCCGTGGTCGCGTGAGTTTCTGAAGTACCCAAAAGCCGAGCCAACCCGAAATCGGATAAATAAGCATTGTAATCATCGTCTAGTAAAATGTTACTGGGCTTAACGTCACGATGAAGAACACGCGGAACGCATTGATCGTGAAGGAAGGCGAGTGCACGAGCTACATCTAACGCGATCTTGTGAAGTACTCGCCAATCAACAGCTCTTGTTGATCGTTCTTGGATGAATCTTTCTAAATTCCCACCAGAAAGGAAGTTATAGATCAGGAACATCTCGGTATCACTAGCGTGATACCCGATTAACGTAACGAGATTCCGATGACGGAGTCGTCCTAACGTCCTGATCTCAGCATCAAACTGCTGTATCCCCTGAAACCGTCCTACTGACAGTTTTTTTATCGCAACGATGAAACCGGGTGAGACTTCAGCTTTATAAGTAACTCCGAACCCACCGTTTCCGATACAATTACTAGCATTAAACCCACCAGTTGCTTGTATCACGTTTTCGAACGTTAACGGGACCCCAACGTCGGTGAAAAGGGTAACTTCCCTATGGGTCGACACACGGGTGGCGGACTTGGGTCGCCATCTCGTACAGAAGAAGAGAACAATGAGAGCTAAAAGAACCGATAAAATAGCAGAAGCTGATACTATCGATGCAATCTCAATTGAATTGAAGTTGCGAGACCCATGTTTCTGGGAGGGCGTTGGCGATTCAGAGTAATTCACAAAATCACCACCTTTACCCGGTTCGAGCGGTTGTTGGTTTGGAGTTGACAACAAGTTTTCCGGCAGAGGGCCCGATAAATCATTGAATGACACGTTGAATTTTGTAATCCTAGTAGTGTTTGTGAAACCCGACGGTATCGGACCAGAAAGTTTGTTGTTGTTGAGCAAAAGGACAGTCAGATTTCTTAAACCAACAAGATCTTCTGGGATCTGTCCAGATAACGAATTTGAAAAAAGTTCAAGAATTTCTAAGGATTTCAACTTTCCGAAGCTCGTCGGAATCGGGCCAGTCAGATTGTTACTCGATAAAGAGAGGCTTTTGAGATCGCCAATCTTACTAAAGTTAACAGGTATAAAACCATGTAACATGTTCCGACTCAAATTAAGTGTAACAAGAGAACCCAACTCACCGAAACTGTCGGGAATTAACCCCGATATTTGATTCCCCGAGACATCCAAAGACTTCAAAGATCTGCATAGTTGGTGAATATTTGTCGGGATCTCGCCAAATAACCCATTGGAGCTGACATTAACAAGCATTGCTTTGAATTCAGAACATTTATCAAACAGAACTCCAGGAAATCGCCCCGTGAGGTTGTTTTCACCGGCAAAAAACGCATAAACCGAGTGCCCTCCAATTCCCGTTTTCCGCGGTGCAACCGTTACCGAACTCAACTCACCCATGAAGTTGTTCCGACCAAAATTATGCGTTATTGCAAGATTTCCACCATCGTTTGCAGCTTGAAATGCAAAATACCTCAAATACATTGACAAAGGATCGAAAGATTCACATATAGCACGCCGAAAAGACGGAATTGAACCTGAAAGACGATTGCTACTAACATCAAACACAAACATACAAGGAACCGGAAGTTCATCACTAAGCTCGCCAGTCAACTTATTCGAACTCAAATCAAGAAAACGCAACTTCTTGCATACACTTAAACCCTTCGGGATCTCACCAGTTAACAAGTTCTGACCCAAATTAACCATTTCCAAGCTTCTACAAGCACCCCAGTCATCCGGAAACTTTCCCTCCAAAGTCGTTCTTGGAGCCCACAACACCTTCAACTTTGGTAAGCTAGTAATTTCAGCGGGCAACACACCCTGAAAATAATTATACTCTTCATCTGAACGAGTCATTTCACTTTCCACAATACCACCAACATTCGGCATTGGATTAAACAAATTTGAAAACACAAGAACCGACAACTCCTTACAATTTCCAAGTTCTTTCGGAACATGCCCGCTAAGACTATTTCTCGACACATCCAACGTTTCTAACATACTAAGCCGACCAAACTCAGATGGAATCTCATCTTGAAGCATATTTGAATACAACAAAACCGACCTCAACTTACTACAATTCGATAAACTAACTGGAATCCCACCAAGCAAAAAATTCCCCGCAAGCTCTAACCGCTCAAGCATCCCACATTTCTCCCCTAACTCACTAGGAATCTTCCCGGTAAGCTGATTAAACGACAAATACAACTCTTTTAAATCACTAAACTCACTAAACCACCTAGGAATCGAGCCATTAACCTCATTCCCAGCCAAGTTCAAAACTTCTAAATCCCTTAAACTCGACAAAGATTCCGGTATCTCACCCGATATCCTATTAAACCCCAAATTCAAAACCCGAACACTATCCAATCCACTAAAATCATATCTCAAATTCCCACTAATCAAATTCCCTTCAAGATCAATCACTTCCAGCTTCTTTAACCCAAAAATCCCATCATGAAACCCACCCGTTAACCCGTTAAACGGCATAGAAAAAACCCGAAGCTCCGTAAGCTTTGAAATCGCATTCAACAACTTACCACTCAATCTCCCATTAGTCACAACACATTTTTTCCTAACCCCATAACCATACAACTCAAATTTATCATATCTAGTACATGACTTACCTCCACCGGTGATATTAATAGCCATGACCCGATAACCCGACCCGCAAGTGACTCCGACCCATTTACAAGGATCCGGGTTGGTTTCATTCCAGCTGGATAAAACCCCATCTGGGTCTGAAAGTGAGTTTTTGAATTCAAGAAGTGCTGACGTGTCACCGGAAAAGTTGCCGGAGATGGATAAAGTGAAGAAAGTGAGGAGTAAAATAGGTTTTATGGGGTTTTGAAGATGACCCATTTGTTGAACCCTAATTAGGGTTCTTAAAAATTAAAACTTGGTTAATTATGAGATCTGGGTGTTTGAGAAAAAAGGGTTTTGTTTCAAACCCTAGTTTAGTTTAGTTTTTGTGGGTTGGAAAAGACAGCAACAAGCTTTTGATTCATCTTTGGTTTTTTGTCCGGGTGATTTTTTTTGCCAACAAAGTCAATGTTTTGGAAAATCTTTTAGGTTTTGATTTAGTCCTTTGGCTTTCTGTTTTGTCGTTTATACCCTTAAAAGCTAGACTGTAATTAAACTGACATTAGAAAGGCGAGTAAATAGAAATAGAGAAATTTCTTTTAAAAAAAGTAGAGAAAAGTGAGATGATGAGAGAAAATATATAAAATTGTGTTCATAAGTTAAAATAAAAATGAAAGAAAGTAAAAGAAACTTTACTCTTTCATGTTCTCAAGTTTGAGAAGAGATGAAAGAAAGTTTACATAGTTATAATAATACCCTTTGTATACAAATTTATCATACGAATATTAAATTATAAAAGGGGTAATTGTGTTATTTTATATTTTTTCCTTTTTGTTCTATTACTTTCACCTCAAAAATAAAGTGAAAGTTTTGATAAAAAATACTTGTCTCTTTCACTTCTTTGCTTTCATTTTCTTTACTAGAAGAAACATAAGAAAATGATTTTTTTTAAAGAAAAATTCTCAAAAGAGATCAAATCCTATAAAAGGTTCATCTTTGTAGGTCAAATAATATTTTTGAGCCAAAATAGCTTAGGGTAACTAGACGACTTAAGCAAATTTCGTCATGTGTCCATTTTTTTAATAATGAAGTACAATATATTCTTAAGTCGCCCAGTTGCCCAGAGGGCGAGTTGTACACAAATAATAAAAAAATAAACATTTGTCAAATTATTCTTAAGTTGCTCAGTCGCTTTGTGCTATTTTGGCTCAAAATTATTTTTTTGCTTAAAGAGAGAAACCCCCTATGAGATTTGGTCTCTTTTGAGATTTTTTTCTTTTTTACTATATCATATCACTTTCATTTTCTTTCTACTCTTTTACTCAGCTTGAGAACATAGTGTGAATGTTTGTTAGCCACTTTATATTGTGTTTTTTGAGTTTATTTTACGAGAGAGAGTTTATTTTTCGAGAGAAGGGAAAGACATTTAATGGAAAGAAAACCAAAAGATAGATGTCTTACTTATGGTGCGTTTGGTTTGCTGAAATTCGGTGTAATTTGTTATAATTGTAATATGAATTATGTTCCAATCTTATTTGGTTGGCACGATAGAAGGAAATGTAATTCAAATTACAATACGTTGACTATTTTGTTTGTAAGTAATTGTAATTTCATTGCAACCAATTACGTTAATTGAGAGAATTCCGAGTATATAGCAAACATGATGAAATATATTGAATTACGCTGGAATTCACATTGGTGACCTCCAAAGACGCGTCCCCCTTAAAACCCTCAACTCGCCTACGCCGCGGGCTTGGCTCGAAAAAGGGAGAAGTTGGTTGATAGATTGTCCGACTTGTGAAGGTTGTTATTGTTGGATTATGTCCACGTAAAATAATATATGTACGGGAATTTTATTCGAGCCTACGGGGACGCACGCGTTAATACGTAAAACAATTATTAAAATATATTAAATGTAATATATTTAGTGATAAAGCTTAAACGAGTGTTAAATATTAATAAATATTTAATGGGAGTTATATTAGTCATTAATAGTTAAAAGAATGACTAATATGCAATTATGGAGAAAATAAAAGTATGAGAATTATTTCCTTTTTTCCTTAGCCAATTTGTTTCATAATCTCCAAGAGGAGGTGTAATTACCTAACTTGCAAGCCAAGTAATGTAGGCTATATAAGGAGGTATAAGGATTATTATTTGTCATAACTTGAAAAACTAATCTCTAAAATTCTCTCATTCTCTCCCTATTGCTCGATCGGTCGAACCAAACCCCAAGGGTTTCGGTTTGTGTTTGTTTGACTGAAACCAACAACCCACAAGGGTTTTTCGTATTGATTGATTCAAGAGTCGAAGGCGTTTGGTGGCTTTATCACTACTAGTACTAGCATACTTAATTGTTTGCTAAGAACGTATTGTGTGTGTTGAAGTAGAGAGGTGTTACTTTAGATCTTGGGTGGTTTTAGCTTGGTATCATTTATTATAAACATATGTATATTCAAGACGGTGTAACATTTATTGCTAAAATGTACACATCTCTAATCTTGTTAATTATGAATTATATATGTGTTTATCTTTTCGATGCGCACTCGTGTTTTAATGGTTAATAGTTATAAAAACCCAACAGTGGCATCACGAGCCATCGTGTAGAATTTATAGTTACAAGTAATAAAATTTGACAAAATTAGGGGTTTTGATTAATTTTTTAAGCCCTTTGGCCGTTTTATGCATAAAGATTCGATCTTTGTGCATCAAGATTCAATTTTTATTGGTTATAAAATTAATTAGACGAATTCTAGGTTGTATGAAATTTTATAGATAAAACTTGATGTGTTTAAATTGTTAATTGATCGGTTTTATGTTTATATTAATTGTTAATTCGGCATCCATGATAAATACATGCAATTTATCATGGAAGGATATGTGATATAAATCTTGTTAATTGTTAAAAAGCTTTATGCAAATAAGATGATTAAGAATAAAACATAGACATTAAATTTGATATGCTAAGATCCACGACTTTAAAATCTAGGGAAGACCTTGGCTATGTCTTAATGTGTCCTAAAAGTTGTTTAAATTTTATGTGCTATGTGGTATATATATTTGTATATGGCTTACGCAATCGATTATATCGATGGATGTGGCCGGAGTCATTGGACGAAGGAGCCTTGTATGAATATATACATGTTTTAATTATTAGATAATTTGGATCATAATTTATATTTGCATGACTTAATTGTTAAGTGTTGTTTTTAAATAAGTATTTTGTGAATTAGTTTTGTGTTTATATTGGTTTTATTTTAAGTTTGGACTTGTGAGAAAATAAAAGGGTTCGAAAAATAAATATAAACATGACTAATTATTATGAAATCAGATTTATTATGGACTATTTTATAGTTCATAATGTGTTTTTCAAATAAAAGATTTAATTTTTATCAATGACGTAATTTGCAAATTGTATACTTAGTTGCTATATGATAAGGTTTCGGGGAGAGGAGACTCATCAAGACTTCGGTCTTGTAGATACCATTACCCTATAATACCTGACTACGTTGTAGTTTTCATACCTTGCATACTATTTAGAAAGTCGTGAATGGTCTAGGGTTTGAATGATTTTTTAATCATTCTTTAATCTTTTCCCGTAATAAAATATAAAATCTTCAAGTTTTGAATACACATTGAATCGTCAATTTTTAAAAGGTAACACTATTTATACATTAGATGTATAGAAAATAAGTAATACCATAATAAATAACTTAATTGAGTAAAGTTTTTATTTAAATTTATGATACGAAGATGTATGCATGCTTCTTCGTACATATTTGACACGTCAAATATTATACCCTTTAAAATAAGTTATTGTCATCCAATTTGTAAGAACAACTTGGCAGGATGCTTTTTACCCTGATGGCGTGAGCACGTATGTAGATTGTAATCCAATGGTGATTATTATACTTTTCTTGAGAACGTTAGTGTTACTAATGTCATGGTTCTGATTCGACGGACTAATCGGTTTAGTGGTGAGACCCTTAAACTCGAGGCATAGATGGATGATAACATGCTTACTAGTATATTTATTGTAATAAAGTAAGTCCATATGGTTTAGGTATTTGCACGGTGGCCAATTATTGATCGTCAATTAACCTTTTGCAATTACACTATTGCTAGCAGATCAACTGATGAAATGGTGGTATATCAAGTTGGATCCTAGCCTTTAGAGAATTAATTGTTTAAAATGTTTAAACATAGGTAGTTAATTTTCTATAAGGAACATTATCGAAAATACTTTAAATTGAATTTTGCGATTCTATTAATAGTATTAATGCAACGATAAACCGTAAACAAGGGTTTGTTTCTTTTTTGAAGAAGTCAAACCGAGACTCCTTTCCTTGTAAGAAACATGGAGACTCATTCCTATTATCTTTCTTGCTCCGGAAAATTATAATAGAAACGTAGGAATTGTCCCAATGTAATCAAACTCATAAGCAAACTTCAATGTTAAGTAGATTGCATGACTTATATTTTCATATAGTTTTCATCACCCTTATTCGGTGGTGAATACGTTGAAACATATAAGACATATGAATAACTAGAGAACATGTTCTTAAAGCTATCAAATGATAACATCTTAATATAAGATGCTTTATGAGTTCTTGATTAGGAAATACCAATACTACGCGAAATCAGTGCGTAGAAAGGATCTCTCTCATCACTAACTTCGGAATTATGATCAGAGTCTCTGCTTGTGCTCGTTCGTAATAATTATTAAGTAAGGAACTTGCAATGATCCCTCGCTCTATCTTAGGTGCCAACGCTCGCACATAAATAGACTCTTAGGGATGGATAGTCCTACATCCTCATCTAATAGTAGGAATTTTGATACATTCAAGTTACCTATTGCACTACTCCTATCTTGTACAGATCTCCGACAAAGAGATATAGTTCTGAAATACATATAGTGATCGAGAGATCTCACGCATCTGTGGATGTTGTGCACGCGCTGGCGCTCTGTGGTTATCCCGCGTCGCACTATGCGTTGTGTCGCAGACCGTCTCTCGTATATGCTGCGCATCGTAATTTATTTCTAAAACAATACATTAATGTAATGTTGTCTAATTCAGTGGGAGCTACAAGGTTTATTATCTTGTTAGTAACCAAGATTATTTTTCGCTTGTCTTGAGATAATGCATAATTTTCCAACCATGGACACTCATGGTTTTAAGGATAGTCGTGCACTATTTCTTATTAAACAAAGTGGTTTTATATCTACTTGTAATGCTAATATATGTGACACTATCATATTGTCCATATAAACAAATGAATGTCGTGTTGTTTGACTACATGTATGATGTTGTGCCATGCACAAGTGGGAGAAATCTTTATTGTGTGCAAGGTACAACAAATGACAATAACAATATGATTAGAAGTTCTCTTTACCGTAAGGTAATAAACAATATGTCGAGATATGAATTAAAGACTACTTCAAGTAAAATGTTTATGTGTTTTTGGAATGTTCAAAATAATGAAGTAATCTTAATTTATAGACTACTTCAAGTAAAAGGTTTATGTGCTCTTGGAATGTCCCAAATAATGAAGTAATCTTGTTTAATTTAAAATTATTATTGAAGCTAAAAGTTGGCGTTCAGAATTACTTTAGTTAAAAATGTTTATGTTTATTGTAAATTATTAAACATTAAGTCATTTAATTATTAAAAGACTTATAACATAAAGTAACTGTTCATATTACTTTAGTTAAATATGTTTATGTTTATTGTAAAGTAATAAACATGAAGTCATTTAATTGTTGAAAGACTTATAACATAAAGTAAGTTATATCTTCTGGATATGACATGAACAAAAAGTCCTTGAATTGTTCAAAGGCAAAATAATGTATAGTTAACATGGATAGACGCGTCTCTAGAAACTTAGTTTAAAGTGTATACATTACTTGCATGCAAATAGGTTTTAATTACTATTATATTCAATTTGGTTTGAACACAATTGTATATAGTATGTCGACCTAAAGAGTATTAAGTTATTTAATAAGGATAGGAAGAACCTAAAAAGGTAATTCATGCATTGAAGGATCCAAGCTGGATAGAGGCTATGCAGGAAGAGCTTCTATAATTCAAGTTACAAAAAGTTTGGACTTTAGTGGATTTATCAAATAGAAAAAGGGCTATATGCACTAAATGGGTTTTCAGGAATAAAAATGATGAAAGGGGAATTGTGATAAGAAATAAAGCAAGATTGGTTGCTCAAGGGTACACACAAGAAGAAGGGATTGACTATGATCAATTCTTTGCCCCTATTGCAAGAATTAAAGCAATTAGGCTATTTTTAGCTTATGCTTCATTTAAAGACTTTGTGGTGTATCAAATGGATGTAAAAAGTGTTTTTCTCTATGGAAAGATTGAAGAAGAGGTGTATGTATGTCAACCACTAGGATTTGAAGATCCAGACTTTCCTGATAGAGTATACAAGGTTGAAAAAGCACTGTATGGACTACATCAAGCTCTTAGAGCTTGGTATGAAACCTTGTCAACATATCTGTTGGACAATGGGTTTCAAAGAGGGAAAATTGACAAGATGTTAATCCCAACTTAAGATCAATTCCTTAGCTTGTAAAGGTTAAATTACTTTGGATAAATCCAAAACAACTATGGTAGAAACTTTTGTGAATACTAAAGAGTATGCGGAATCTACTCTTTAATACTTAGAAGAATATTAATGAAACAGTAAACTGTATGAACAATGTATGAACTGAAAAGCTCCAATATTATTATTATTAATAATACGAGTACTCTGTGTAGTACTAGGGTTTATAACCTTGAAGCTATATATCAAAAACGTATGATTGTATGTCAATAACCATAACCTAAGATCTCCTTTTAAACACCAAGGAGTCCTTTACAAGATAACTATAAATCTTCTATAATTCTAATAAATAATTGTAAATCTTCTAACTTAATAAGATATACATATCTTTTACAAAAATATCTCATACTTATCCCGTAAGTAATCTTGATAAACAATCTTCATAATCCTTTCTCTTGTCTTTATCCTTCTGACAGTAGAAACTCTTCTAGCAGTTGTAATCTTTCAGCAGTTGTAACCAGCAGCATTAACCTTTATACCAGCAGCACTAACTTAGCAGCAGTTACTTCCAAACAGCATCAAGAAGCTTTTAATCCCAACAATCCTCCACTAAACTTGATATTCTTCTTTTGAATCTCAAGTTTCTTCATTAAAAGTCTTCACCATCACCAGGAGGATGCATTCAAACACTTCCAGGATTCTTGACCAGTTTAGTCATAAGCTTAAGAAGTTGATAGCACATTTCATTCCAATGGTCAGTTTGAAGCTTCTTGTTAAGCATTTTTATGATTGTTGCAGGTGTGAGTGGATACTTTTTCTCTACCAGCATAAAGATATGCAGATTTTGAAATCTCACAAAATGTACTCCACTTGAAGAAAATACCTTCCAAACTGTCACATTGTATCCTTGTAGATTTCTTCATATTTCACTTTCTACATCAGGTTCAAACATTACTTTCAGATCTCCCTATAACACTCTTCCATATGCCTCCTCTGGCCTTGTATTCTCATGTTTAGCTTTAACCAACTTCCAGAGTGTTTCCAGGTCTTCTCTGTCAATGTTTTGAAGCATCCTAATCATTTATGAGTATCTCTTTGAACTTCCATCAGCTCTTATGATTTGAAAGTATCCCATCTTTCCTTCTTTGATGATTTTCTAGTCAACAATGATTGGGGGCTTAGTGGCTAATGGTATAGAATCAACTGCTATTTCTTCTTCATCAACAACAATCTCCATATGCTTTTTCATCTCAGCTTCTTCTTGATCATCATCCATCTTTTGCTTCTTAATTCTTTCTTGTTCTAGCTTTGTGCCTGCTCTTTTAGAACTGCTTTCTTCTGCTCTTGTTACACTGCTTCATCTTTCTCTTTACCTCCTTTCACCACTTCAGAATCCATAGATACAAATGAGTCTATCCAACCTATGGTTTTGTCAAAAGCCTTCTGAACTTCATCAAAGCTTTTGTTTTTCAACTGACTGTGAGTGAATCCAGCCATGTTCTTCAGATAGGTACACATTTGATTTCTCTTTTAAGCTTTAGTTGGTGGCTTTATTCACTTCTCTTCTGCTCTAAGTCTTGCAAAATGTTTCTTTCTTTTATCCATGAACTCTACAAACAGCTTTGACTTTTCTTCAACAGTCAACTTTTCCTGTTCTTATGCTTGTAATCTTGTAGCTAGCTCATAATCTGCATCTATCATAGCTTGAACATTATCCCATTCAGCAATGTTTGCATCTTGTTCTCTTTGTTTTGCAAGCTTCTCTTCTTCTTCTAATTCAGCATTTAATTGAGCTTGAAGTTTTTGAGCAATTTCTTCATCAATCAAAATTTGATCTTTCTTTGTCAAAGGCTTCTCAAGTTCTATCATCTTTGCCTTGCCTTTGTCTTTATCCTGTAGAAGTTGTAATAGTTGTGAAGGTGATGTTACCTTTGTAAATTCACTTGGCTCTTGAACTACAACTCCTCTAGCCTTAGGTCTTGTAACAGCAGTTGTAGTTGTTGTAGCAGCAGTTGTAACAACCTTAGGTTTAGCTGCTTTGATCTCTATTAAGGTCTGAGCCATAGTCAACTCATCAACAGTTGTTGTTGTAGCACTGACAATAGTAACTTCAGCAATACTAACCACCTTTTCAACCTCAACTTCCTGCTCATATAAAACTTCTGTATCAAACATTAAGTTATCATCATTCTTCTCCTGAGCCTCATCAACCAAAGTAACCACTGCATCAGCATCAAGATCAGCAATTTTCCTCCCCTGTTTGGATGCATCCTCCTGAGCACCTAAACCTTCATCTTCAGATGAAACAACTTGTGCAGATCTACCAACCTTCCTTAACCTTTTAAGCCCTAGAGTTTTTAACTTATTCCTCCTTTCTAGCTTCTTGACCCTCTCCTTTAATTCAGTAATCTATGCAGCTTGAGAGGTCTTTATGTTCTTTAATTCAAGTACTCTTTATGACAAGTTGGTACAAAGTTCCATCAATTCATTTAGTTTTAATCTATCCTCGCCACTGAATAGTAGATTATTGGAATGTGTAGGTACATGCTCCTCATTAGCAGCCTCATCATTAATAGGCTTTGTAGAACCACTGGGTTGAGGAACCTTAGTGTCTGTAACACCCCCAAATATACAACAACGCAGCGGAATACCACTTGGGGTGCTACTTCATAGTTCATACACACAAGTTACAGAAAACGACCTCAAAAGAGTCGTTTAATAAAATGTCACATTCGATTTAAATAAATCAGAGTAAATCTAGGTCCCAATAATTTGTAATTTAAGTAGATTATAAGATTTCAAACATGAATCATTTGTATATTTATAGGAAACAATTATCGAATGTGAAGAAAACCGAGTCCTTAAAGCTTTGATATCCACGCGACTTTCTTGCTCCCAATGCTCAGCTAGCAAGATAATAACCTGAGAAAATACATGCAAAAACGTCAACAATAATGTTGGTGAATTCATAGGTTTAAGTAAAAGCAGTGTTGAAATAATTTAAGTAATATTTCAGAAGAAAAGTAGCGTTTCAACATTCAAAGTATTTTTTTTTATTCAAAATCCAAGTAGTGATTCCATAAATCAGGAAGTATTTAAAAGTGGACCACAAGACTTAAGTAATGGTCATTGTGAGCGACTGTATTTCAAGTATAATTCAACAGAATTCATTGCAACGATACAATGCTATAAATCTTTGATTGCATTGAGCTCATGACAACGAAGCCTTTTGCGTTAACACATATCTTGGTATTTTAATTCCATGTTGCCCCATAACTAGGTATTATTGCTTTTTTCTAACTTCTAAATAACTTTATTGTGTTGACTGGGTGTCGAAGGAATTCGGATTCATACCCCGGACAGGTGTCAAACCCTAAGATCTATTTATTTGTACTAGCGCTTACCCAATTATAGGCAATTATACAGTTATGATGTGGGGTCTTTGGCAATTATCTTCTCATGCAAGTGACCTCATATTTGGGTCAATCATTATCTAAAGTTTCTTGTGTCCACTGTTTATAAAACAAGCATGTATCAAAAATGTATTAGAAATCTGTGTAGATAAGCAAAAGCTTTAGTAACAACATTCATGTAAGACTATGTCAGTAGTAACGATCAAGTTATTCGGTTTTTTTTTTTTTTTTCTTTTTTTTTTTTTTTTTTTTTTTTAGGTTTAAACAAGCATGTATCTAAAATTGTATTTGAAATCATTGGGGTAGGATTTTAAGCAAAAGCTTTGAAGTAAAAAACATTCATGTAACGCTTATGTAGTTGTAACCGATTAAGTTATTGGTAAAACAAAGTGTATCAAACAGGTATTAGAATTCATTGGTAGATAGGCAAAAAAAGCTTTAGTAAACACATTCATGTAACGCTTATGTAGTAGTAAACGATAAGTTATTCGGTAAAACAAGCATGTATCAAACATGTATTAGAAATCATGTGGTAGATAAGCAAAAGCTTTAGTAAACATTCATGTAACGCTTATGTAGTAGTAACCGATAAGTTATTCGGTAAAACAAGCATGTATCAAACTTTGTATTAGAAACTCATGTGGTAGATAAGCGCAAAAGCTTTTAGTAATAACAATTCATGTAACGCTTATGTAGTAGTAACCGATAAGTTTTTGGTAAAATCGAAGCTATTTGTATTCTCACACCCCAAAATATATTAAGCAATAACCATTAACATGGATAACAAGGTGGGGGATGATATCTACCTTGATCACGACCACGATCAGTAAAACCGAATATATCACAAACGAATCAGCAACGATCTCGACCACGACCTATAATTATGTCGCTCGGTTACACTACGTATAACATATGATTAACGATGCGTACATCGTTTCGACGAAAACATATATATATATATATTTATATGCATACATACATATATGTGATGAGAAATCCACTTGCGCGTCCTACATCTTAACACTTAGCATATTTTGTATACTATTTATCATTCAATTATAACTTTGCTATTTACTTTATTGAAAACTTTCTATTTCTGGTAAGTTTCTATTTTTAGAAAGTTACTATTTTTAGAAAGTTGCCATTATATATATATATATTTAATATACGTAACCATACATGTGATGAGGAACCCCCACTTGCGCCTTAGATTCTTAAATCCCCACAATATTAGGTTATGGTCTATTCTTTGAAGTTTAGCTGAAAGCTTTCTATTTTAGGAAACTTACTATTTTTAGTAAGGTACCTGTTTATAAAAGTCCTTGCGTTAAATCTTTATATTTGTAATAATAATAATAGTGTTACTATTTATATACAAACGACCCTTTTAGTTTGATGTTGTCCCGTTGACTTTCAAAAGTCAACGTTGACCTTGTTTGACTTCACGCTTTTAGACCCGACCAATGGTCGTAAAATATATGTCGTTCTCTAAATATCTTCCCGATATTATTTCATTAGTACTTAGACTCTTTTGACTTATATTTGTTGAGTTATTGTCGCGTTTGACTTTTACATTTGACTTGGCATGTGTATATATATATATTTATAACTAATTCTAACCCGTTCTAAACGACACACTAAATCACCTTTTCACGTTTCAGACAAAGAAGAAATTTTATGTAAAACGATATTCCGGACAACTTTTTAGTTTTAGCCGAGACCCGAAACTCGACAGAAAATGACCAAAATGCCCTTTTTCGATTCTGCTGTAGCTTTGACTATTTTAAATAAAAGACAGATTTTTGACCTTGGGTTTTGACCCGTTATCACTCGATTCTAAGATCGGCAAGCCTCGCGGAACAGTAAAACATCATTCCGAGCAACTTTCGTGTTTCGCCGGAAGGCTGAAACGGACTCGAAAGTGCCCGAATCGAGCTTTTAAAATCCTGACAGCAAGCGCCATTATTTACTAGTGCAGAATTTTTATGTTTAAAATATATATCTCGTTTTTGTCATAACTTCTTCGTTATTAAGAGTTAGAAGCTCTACCTTATATCGAAACGATCGTCTCGGAAAGCTTTATCATATTCTAAAGTAAAATTTCAGATTTACTAAAATCTCGACTCTCGTTTTAAGGACTAAACTTTCTGCTCAAATATACAAGTTACAAGAGGCTTTAATATTCATTTTTAAGCATTCTAATCAACTTGTACATATTCCGAGTGACATATAATTATAGTATGAACCGCTTAATCAATTGACAACCTCGCCTAATCTATTATCGCAAGTTTTCCCCGATCCATCACATGCATGTAACCAAATCAAACCAAACAAACAAAGAAATCGAAATAAAAGTAAAAAGGGTGCTCACAAAGGCTCAATGAGCTAGAGAGAAAACGGATCGGACTCGGCGTGTCCCTTGTTCTTCCTTTGGCCGCGACCTCGACACAAGACCCGAATAACCAACACCAATATTACCCAAATCACATTATTCAACCCACAAATCACAAACCCACTTAATAAATAAATCCCAACCTCGATTGAACTATTTTGTCGCATGACTTATTTTTTTCTTCTATGGATGATCCTAAATGTATTAATTCTACATTAATATTTGGTAGCTTAAAAGTCAAAACACACTAAGGGTTGCTTCATTTATATCGTTTTGGCAGCGAACCGAACAAAAAGAAAGGATGGGGACAAGTATGAATTATTTTTGTCAAGCCTAGTGCTTTAATTATTTTCTTGTTTGGGCATTGAAGTGGTTATTTCATAACTGAGAATCAAAAAAATGATTTGTGTGTGTGGTATTGATTGGTTCGACCGGTTTCATAAAAAAAAGGGAGGTAAATACTTTTTGAAATTTTTATTTAGTTGGCTTGTCGTGTAGTGTTGTGTAAGAGTGTGTAAGAAGATAGTGTAAGACCTTATCAAAATGGGTATGGACTTGTCATTTAACTTGCGGAAGGATAATAATTGAGTTTGGGTAAGAGTTGTAAGCCTCTGCGATCTCTACATGCATGCATACTTAATTTTTATTATTTTTTTTTTCCTTTTTTTTTTGTTACTTGTTATGTAAAGTTTTAATTAAAAGCAACTTGGACACAATTTAATAAAACGCGAGCTAAAGTTCGAGCCATGACCAAGGTCGAGAAATAAAAAAAATGACACGGTTTATAAAATAATATTTTATGATAAATAAAATATTTACAAGACGCGTCGTAAATTTTTACGAGGCTCGAAGCGATTAATGAACACTCGATCACACGTCGACTCGCGAAACGTCAAAAATAAAATTAATCAAATCTTTTCAAAATTCTCATAATAAAATACGAAAATATTAACTATCGACAAATAAAATTTTAAATGTCGACTCTCACTCACGGAAACTCGTAAAATAATATTTACGACGTCGGGTTTGCGACCGTCGTACGCGTCGAAAAAACTACGGGTGTTATAGTCTCTACCACTTTGGCTCTCCCCCTTATAAACAAGAGCGAGTCCCCGGCGCTCAATTCGTCCTTATTCGTCTTCAGTTTACTTGTGAAGAGATGAGGATATACACAGGTCTTCGTTGAGGTTCCAACGAAAACTTAAATGAACAATAGTCAAAGCATCAAATATATGCAATGAACATGAGCGAATGGATCAAATGTCTTGAGAATCTTCAAATGAAAGGATGGAATACATGACTCGAAGAAAAGCCATTGGAACGAAGAATTTAACAAGTCGTCAATTCTTGAAAGTGGTTAATGATTTATTACTATTAGATTATCAAGTTCGCGGCGGTCGATACACATTCGGAAAAATCCATATAACAAAGCACGAGTCGAAAGAAATTCATAGCCCAAGGAATGATTCATACGGACGAACACACGCTATGTCGGATACACATAAGCCCACTCATTTATAATTTGTCACTTACAAAAAGAGGCGTCCCAATCCTTGTAAGTAAGAATTTATAAACTTATGGTTCGGTAATTTATAATTTCCTTATTCAAATGAAGAAGCGTCCTAATCCATTTCAATAAGACGATTATAAATCATCCTACTTAAGTATCGCCGGCACAAAACACAATATCAAAACAATAGATTACGAAGCAACGTATACGATTCAAAAGCATAAAGAGAGTGTTCAAACTCGAAGTCAAATGATAGAATAACTAGCGAAATTGACAAACTACGCCGAATTTCAACATCATAAAAAAAAAGGAATGAAGCAAGGTCGCGTAAATGTTTCAGAGATAACCGCATCGCTCACAATATATCGAAGTAAACGAACTCATTAAGAAGTACCATAGTACTATACACATATGTACGAGTATCTATATATAATACTAGTATTGACGTTCGAGGGAGAAAATAAGAAAACAGGAAGTACGCGATAGTCGGAGTAAGCAACGTATATATATAATCGGCCGCTATGAAGCAAATAGTATGACGTCATAAGATAGACGTATGAGAGCGAAATAATAACCAAGTATTATATACAAATTATTAATGTAATAGCAGTAAAGAAGCAAAAGAGAGCATATAAATTACCTGGGAGCAAGCGCGCATGGATATCGGACAATGGTGAAAGACTCTTAAATTTTTTTCGAAAAACGGTTATAGTCTAGGGTTTTGAAAACGACCTAGTTCGCTATAACGAGTGCTCTGATACCAATCTGTGACACCCCCATAAAATCACAACGCAGCGGAATACCACTTTGGGGTGCCACTTCATAGTATAAAGTACAAGTTACAGTAAACGACCTCAAAAGAGACGTTTGATAAGATGTCACATTCGATTTAAATAAATCAGAGTAAATTTAGGTCCCAATAATTTATCTGAATTTAACCATGAATACCAAGCTTTCAATCGTGACTAATTTTGTCCTATTTAAGGAAAAATAGTTTAATGAATGTGAAGAAAACCAGTCTTTAAGTTTGATATCGCAGCGTCCGGCGACTCACTGCTACCCAATGCTCGAGACTCCGGCTTTATATATATAACCCTGCGAAAATACATGCAAAACGTCAACCATAATTTTGGGGAATCATACAGGTTTAAGTAAAAGCAGTATTTGAAATAGTTCAAAAAATCATCTGTAAGAAAATAGCGAGTTACAACAGTATTAAGAATAATTGTTATCTGAAATCCAGTAAAATGGATTTCAATAAATCAAGTAATGTTCAATAGTTGACCCCTAAGTTTAATATTACACAGGGACGACCTAATTCAAAGTATAATTAAACAGAATACATTGCAACGAATACAATGTATTCATCTTGCTTGCATTGAGCTCATGACACCGAAGCCCGTCGGACGTTAACACATATCTTGTATGTAATTCATGTTGCCACCAAAACTAGGTATTATTGCCTTATACCTAACTTCTAAATACAAATTGTCCGTTGACTGGGTGCTCGAAAGGATTCGATTCAGACCCCCGGACAGGGCTGTCAAACCCAATAGATCTATTTATTTGTACTAGCGCTCACCCATTATAGGCAATTAACAGTTCATGATGTGGGGTCTTTGGCAATAACTACTCATGCAATTGACCTCATATTTGGGTTCAGCATACCATAAAGTTTCTCGTGTCCAGTTTATAAAACAAGCATGCATCAAACATGTATTAGAAATCATGTGGTAGGTCAGACAAAAGCTTTTAGTAAAACATTCTTAACGCTTTATGTAGTATAAAACCGAAAGTTAATTCGGTAAAAACAAGCATGTATCAACATGTAAATAAATCATGTGGTAGATAAGCAAAAGCTTTAGTAAAAACATTCATGTAACGCTTATGTAGTAGTAACCGATAAGTTATTCGGTAAAACAAGCATGTATTCTCACCCCAAAAATAGTTTAAGAAAAACCATTAACAATGAAAAGGTGGGGCTATGAACTCACCTTGATCAATAGCCGATGATCAAATAATGAAGTCTAGCACGATAATCCATAAATGCGATCACGACCTATAATTAGAGTCGCTCGATTACCATACCGAAAAGTATGATCGAAGATGTGTACATCGCTTATCAAAATCATATATATATATATATATATATATATATATATATATATATATATATATATATATATATATATATATATATATATATATATATATATATAATATACGTAACCATACATGTGATGAGGAACCCCCACTTGCGCCTTAGATTCTTAAATCCCCACAATATTAGGTTATGGTCTCTTCTTTGAAGTTTAGCTGAAAGCTTTCTATTTTAGGAAACTTACTGTTTTTAGTAAGGTACCCGTTTATAAAAGTCCTTGCGTTAAATCTTTATATTTGTAATAATAATAATAGTGTTACTATTTTTATACAAACGACCCTTTTAGTTTGATGTTGTCCCGTTGACTTTCAAAAGTCAACGTTGACCTTGTTTGACTTCACGCTTTTAGACCCGACCAATGGTCGTAAAATATATGTCGTTCTCTAAATATCTTCCCGATATTATTTCATTAGTACTTAGACTCTTTTGACTTATATTTGTCAAGTTATTGTCGCGTTTGACTTTTACGTTTGACTTTGCATATGTATATATATTTATAACAAATTCTGACCCGTTCTAAACGACACACTAAATCACATTTTCACGTTTCGGACAAAAAAGAAATTTTATGTAAAACGATATTCCGGACAACTTTTTAGTTTTAGCCGAGACCCGAAACTCGACAGAAAATGACCAAAATGCCCTTTTTCGATTCTGCTGTAGCTTTGACTATTTTAAATAAAAGACAGATTTTGACCTTGGGTTTTGACCCGTTATTACTCGATTCTAAGATCGGCAAGCCTCGCGGAACAGTAAAACATCATTCCGAGCAACTTTCGTGTTTCGCCGGAAGGCTGAAACGGACTCGAAAGTGCCCGAATCGAGCTTTTAAAATCCTGACAGCAAGCGCCATTATTTACTAGTGCAGAATTTTTATGTTTAAAATATATATCTCGTTTTTGTCATAACTTCTTCGTTATTAAGAGTTAGAAGCTCTACCTTATATCGAAACGATCGTCTCGGAAAGCTTTATCATATTCTAAAGTAAAATTTCAGATTTACTAAAATCTCGACTCTTGTTTTAAGGACTAAACTTTCTGCTCAAATATACAAGTTACAAGAGGCTTTAATATTCATTTTTAAGCATTCTAATCAACTTGTACATATTCCGAGTGACATATAATTATAGTATGAACCGCTTAATCAATTGACAACCTCGCCTAATCTATTATCGCAAGTTTTCCCCGATCCATCACATGCATGTAACCAAATCAAACCAAACAAACAAAGAAATCGAAATAAAAGTAAAAAGGGTGCTCACAAAGGCTCAATGAGCTAGAGAGAAAACGGATCGGACTCGGCGTGTCCCTTGTTCTTCCTTTGGCCGCGACCCCGACACAAGACCCGAATCAAATCCGAAAAATAAATCCCAAATGTTATCAAATCAACAAAACAATTCCTTGTGGTCTTTAGCTTGGTTCGAACCCACAACCAAGACAAAACCCAACTCAAAAGTCTTCTATATTTTTATCATGGATGATCAAGTAAATATCATCTAAACAATGTTTATGAGTAAAAAAAAATCAAAACACTAAAGGGGTGAAGAAAAGGGAAAACAATTGCTAAGACTTAGTTCCCCTTTTTTTTGGTTTAAATCATTGCTTTAGGGAGGTTTGAGTGTAGTTTTGTGATCAAACAAAACAAAAAAAAAATATATGAATGTGTGTGTTTGTGGTGAGGCTCGGCTGAGCAAATAACAAAGAGAGAAAAAGAAGTGTTACTTCATTGTTTCAAATGTGTGTATAAGTATAGAAAAGAAAAGTCTTACAAGTAATTATTACCCCAATTTAGGAAATCACAATTTTGACAAAAGGTGGAGTGTTGTGTGTGCCCCATAGCAGCCGGCTATGGCTAGCTTGCATGCAAGAATTGAATTTTTTTTCTTCTTTTTATTTCTTGTATATACTTTTGTGTATCATTAAAATAAAATGTAGCTTGTTCCCATTTAAATAAAACGCAAGCTTAAAAATGCGAGCCATGGCCAAGGTCGGGAAATAGAAGAATGAAACGGTTCATAAAATAATATTTTATGATCTCGAAACGATTAACGAACACGCGATCAAACGTCGATTCGCGAAACGTCAAAAATAAAAATAACCAAATCTTTTCAAAATTTTCATAATAAAATACGAAAATATTAACTATCGACAAATAAAATTTTAAATGTCGACTCTCGCTCACGAAAACTCGTAAAATAATATTTACGACGTCGGGTTCGCGACCGTCGTACGCGTCGAAAAACTCGGGTTGTTAAAGTATCTACCCCTTTAGGGAGCGACGTCCCGGCGCTTTGTTACCATTTCTTCACGTATGATCATTCTATTAATATGTCATTCTTCTATTTTCTCAATGTGGTGAAAAGAGAGTTCATCTAAGTAATTCAAAATATCTTCGATTTGTTCCTCATGATGCTTCAGATGCATCTTAATTGAACTTTTTCCTATTTCAAATATTTGAGGTGGGTAGGTATATAAACTAAGAAATATGGTGATACCAAATCACAGGTTTGAATCTGAGATGAATTAGATAACGTAGTTGAGGAAGAAGATGGGGGATGGATTTGCTTCTTAGGTGGTAATAGTTCTTCAGGAACAAAGAAATATCGGGGATCAAATAGTAGTAATGGTGGTAATACTGGAGATGGAGTTAAAACAGCTGGTGGAGTAATAGGATCTGGTGATGAAATAGGTGATTCCTTAGTATAAAATGCTTACACGTCCTTTAAACAAGGATTATTGTAGAAAGGTGAGAATACTGTTGGGATCATATTATCTTTAGAGTTTTCCGAAGAGTTAAAAGAACTGCTTTCCGATGAAGTTGGGAAATAATCCGATGAGACCGAAGTATAGTTAAGAATATTCATAGAGGAAAAAGCATCCTCAATATCGGAAGTAGAGTGTTTGGGAGAAGACATCTTTTTGATAACAACCCAGTTGTAAATAACATAAGTTATTTATAATATAGTATAATAGTTATGTATCTTTACATACTGTTTTGGGAATGCAGTGGCACGGAGGACTTGATGCTAGAAAAAAAGAAATGGAGGGTATAGTTAAAGTTTGAACTTGTTCTTTTCCTTTTAATATAACCATGGCGCTGATACCAATCTGTAACACCCCCATTTTTACATATAGCAGCGGAAGCTAATCTGGGGTATTACTTCATAGATACAACAATCATAATCCATTGAAAAAACGACCAAAAGAGACCGTTTGTGGTTCAAAGAATATCGTTACATTCATTAAAATCAGAGTTTTACAAAGGCAGGTCCCAAAATCTAGTTACATATAATGTGAATGATAACAAGTTTTAGCCATCTTCAAGTCCATGCCACTCCGTGCCATAAGTTGCTCAATTACCTAAGATAAACATGCTAAAAAGTCAACACAATGGTTGAGTGAAATTCATAGGTTTGAAATGTAATAGTTGAATACAAGTCATCATAAGTAATTGTTATAAAAGCAGTGTCATAGTAATGCTTATAGTGTGATATTGGGTTACGTTGTTATACACCCGTTATTTGTAATAATTGCAACGAATACAATTATCATGGGAAAATGGTATTGCATATATAATGTATTATTGCGTTATTGTCTCATCTAAGCTTATGGCACACAAACTGACTTGTGTATATTTATATACCCTAATGATGTTAATTTATATATATAGAGATAATGGCCCCCGGTGTAGGTAATTGCCATATACCTATGAAATTCAAATATAGTGTGTTTGGTTACCTATTCGGCTAACACAAACAGGATTCGTCAATCCCGATAGATCTATCCACAATATTCGCGTTCACTCGCAAGTGATTAATGGTCCATGATAATGAGGGACTTTTGGCATATAGTAACTTAGAAATTAATTGTAATGGTATATAAGGATAGCATATAGTCTAGAAAACACTTGTATTCATAATTTATAGCATGTATCCCCCTCACGGGTTTATGAAAATATTAAAGAGATTTAAAAGTGAGGCTATGAACTCACTAAGTCTTTGAAAAGTAATCACATTGTTATAAGATAAACGAGTATGTAAAAGAGTTTGTAGCAAGCATGTATCCCCCTTGCGGGTTTATAAAACATGTAAATAAGTAAATGCGAGGTTATGAACTTCACCTGATAGGTAGTTGTAATAATTATTCCAAAATGAAAGCTGACGACCTTTTTACAATTTTAACAGGGAAGGTTGATATAGCAAAATGATAGTAAACAGCCACGTCACGCAACCTGAGTAAATAGGTCAAGTCTTAGGAAGATTGTACTCTAGAACTTTGGTTCAGAGAATAATGAGTTTGATTGGAAAGTTTGGAATTATTGTATCACTGAGTTCCGGGGCCATCATAATTTAGAAGTCATTCAGTAAACGTTTGAGGAGCTAGGGCACTTTAAATCGTAAACCCAACAACTCAGTCAGAACGTAATACCAAGATGAAACCCCTTAATATGAAGCTCCCTAGTATTGTGATACGATATAATCGGTTTTAAGCGTTTTGATCAATATCTGGAAATGATAAGCACGACAATCGTTAATTAAAGTTATGTCTTGTAATGTTTTGAATACATTTTTATACTTTTTCAAAATGTTACATTTTAGACCCTTGAGAATGAAAAATGGCAAAATATACCCTTGGAGTTTGCACTTTTACAAGTTTGGTCCTTCTAGTTTAAAAGATATACATAAGAAAACCATGTTACTTTGTAAAGTGACATAATAGACCCTTATAGTTATAACTTTGATAAAATGACATTTTCAGTCCTTTTAGTTATAAGTTTCAGAAAGTTACGATATATACCCCTTGCATGGATAATATTTACAAAACAAGTCTGAATTGCCATGCAAGCTTATTTTAACATTCCAAAAGACATTTGCAGGTTATAGCTTATTAATATAAGCTAAAATATGAAGGTTTAACTTAACGAAAGTTTAAAATAACGATTCGTTAAGCTAGAAATCAAAACGGGTCGAATTAGGGTTTTATAATGAAAACGCGTAGGTTTTTAATTCAAATTCCTTCAATAATCAATAAAGTAGTTATAATAACATTAGTTAAGCATGTTAGGATAGATTATAACAACATTTTATCATTATAACGTTTAGTTTTAAGAAAAACATAAAATTAGGGTTTCGGGTGTACGGTTTTGGATCAAAATGGAAAATGAGCATGAATTGAGTTATAAAACTTTAACAAGAGTTTATTTAGGATCATATGAACATTATAAGAGTGTAGGAGCAGAAGTGGAACATCCAGAACCTGGGTTTGAGCTTATAGCTTGGAAACGGGTCAAAATCGGGACTTTTAGCTTCGTACGCCTAGAATAACGACTCCCGGGCTTCTTTTCTTGGTTTATTTTGCTTTTACTTTTTATTCTTGAGACTTCTTAGGGATCTTTTTAGGATCTTATTAAGAAAATATTGCTGCTATAAAATGGTTATATAGGAGGAAGTGGGGGATGAGTTGAAATGAAGGCATAACACCCTTATTTATAGTTATTTCAAAACTTAGAGACCAAGGTGAGGGGGTGAGGTGTCATGATACTGATGTGTAAGCTGAGGCATAGAGTCTAATGAGGGGTAATGTGGTTAGGCTTAGAGTGTAGAGAGGTGATGTGGAGGTGGTTTTGGGTGTTTGTGGTGTCGCAGCTGAAAATGAGCCAACAAGGTGAGGTTGTGGCTTGATTTTGGCCATGGAAATGAATCAAGGTGCTTGTAAGCTGCTTAAGGTAGCATGTGGGTGAGTCATGAGGTGCTTGGTTGCAAAGGAAACTTTCAAAATGGGTTAAATTGCAAGAAAAGAGGTCGCGGGTTCCATATGGCTCGTTTAGGGTTTTTGAGCTTGCATTTCGAGTATACTTGATCAATAATGATGGATTAATGTTTATAAGGATTGTATTAGGAGTTATTAACAAGATTTGATAGGTGGTTCGGGTTTAAAATGGGTGAAAACGAGTAAACGGGTCAAAGTCAAATTAGGGCACGTTTAGGGTTTCTTGGATTTATTTCGTGTATACTTGTAATGCAATGATGAAATAATATTGAAATATGATTGTTAATGTTAAAATTAAGTTTATTACAACTTATTTGAGCATTGGTGGAAGATTAAAATGGGATAAATATCGAGAAACGGGGTCATGGTTTAGTATTTTTCTCGGTTAGGGTTTCTATAAGGTTTCATTTCATACCATCTTATGAAATGATATGGATTTATAGAATGTAAATGAAAGTATATGAACTTTTTGTGAACTGTAATTAATGGATTATACAAGAATCCTTGGGAAACAAGGTAAAACGGCTATTTAAAAATATCGTGCATTAATGACATTATACATTATGCTTTAAAAGACTTAATACCTTATTTTGGAGGAAGTATATTCAAATGAGATAGTTATAATGATGTATATATGCTTAGTAAGCTTGTACATTCGATTTTAGATATTAATCTTTCATGAATTAGGGTTTAGAGGTATAATAACGTTTTAAAGCCCTCTTGAATATAACATGTGCTATGGTACTTATATGAGTAATTGTACAATGTAAATAATGATATTAAGATATCGACTTGATATGTTATGATGTTTGCTTGACATATAAATAGATATAGATGGCATAGGTAGGTTGCGTGAGCTCGTCTACTTTAGTTATGCAAGTTACATTGCATATTGAGATATTGGTAATGCAAGTAATGTAATAAAGCGAAAAATTTCCCCGTACAATTGTGATCATAATAAAATAGGTTGATTTTGCATTTGATGAAAATTCTGGGTTGTTATACATAGAACTCGTCTAAAATTTCTCATGCATCAACTTCTCAAATGCAATGCATAACTCCTTCTTTGTTGAACCAAAGATGATATCATACACATAAAATTGGACTAGTAAAATATCACCTTTGTACCTTTTGATGAATAAAGTCTTGTTATTTTTCCATCTTTGAAACCCATTGTCCAACATATGTTGACAAGGTTTCATCATACTAAGCTCTAGGACTTGATATAATAGTCATACAAGTGCTTTTTAAACCTTGTATACTATAATCAAGGAAAGTCTGTATCTTCAAATCTTCTTGGATGGACATACATCCACCTCTTCTACAATCTTCCCAAAGAGAAAAACACTTTTTTTACATCCATTAGATACACCACAAAAATCTTTTAAATAAGCATAACTAAAAATAGACCTGAAAATTGCTCAATCTGCAACAAGCAAGACTTCATCATAGTCAATCCTATTCTTGTGTTTACCCTTGAGCAACAATCCTTGCTTTATTTCATATCACAATTACCTTTCATCATTTTTATTCCTGAAAACCCATTTAGAGCCTATAGCCCTTTTTCTATTTGGTAAATCCACTAAAGTCCAAACTTCTTGTAACTTGAATTGTAGAAGCTCTTCCTGCATAGCCTCTATCCAGCTTGGATCCTTTAATGCATGAATTACCTTTTTGGGTTCTTCCTATGATAAAAAGCAAGCAAACAAGCAGTTTTGAAGGTCTTTATGGTTTGTTCTTTGTTGAATAGTACTAACAAACCCATGTTCCTCCAAATTCTTTGACATCTTTCTTGTTTGTGTAGCTGATTGCAAATCTCCAATCACTTGATCAAGAGGATGATCTTTATGAATTCTTGTAGTTAGAATAGGATTGACTTGGATTGTTGTATCCAAATTGTTCATGTCATCCTCTGCACCATCATCTTTATCATTACTTGAGTAGTCAAAGATGCTATAATCTTCCAAAGCAGACATATTTGGATCAAATGGAAGTTCAATGCTTGTTTTTCCACCAACATCATTAACCTCATTTGTGCCAGCAGCATTAACAGTGTTAGTGCTGTTAACATTATCTTCCTTCTCTTGATCTTTACATTCACTATCTTTTCTTGGATCTTCATCAACCTTCTTTCCATCATCACTTGAAGGTTTGGATCCATCATCATGAGAACTCTTTGGATCTTGGGAATATGGTAGATCAGCAGTCCATAATGGTAGCAAAATGTAATTTTTGACAGGTGTACCTGTAACACTTGACTGTGTACCTGCAACAATTGGCTTATAATTCATTGTTCTTGTTAGTGCATCAATATCAAATAGCTAATCTGGTCCACTACCTATGAAAGTTTTCTTTCACTATCCTTGTTCTACCATTAAATACTCTAAAGGCTTTACTATTCAAAGAGTATCCAATAAAGAAACCTTCATCAGCCTTACCATCAAATTTTCCTAAGTGATCTATGGTATTAAGAATGGTAACAGGACACTTAAATGGTCTCAATAAAACTTAAAGTTGGTGTTCTCAACATAAAAAGTTCATATGGGTCTTGTTAATGAGGCTTAACACTAACACACATTTTGCACAAAGCAAGCAGTATTACTGCTATCTACCCAAAAAAGTAGTTGACAACTTAGAATCAGCTAACATGCCTAAGGAAGCCTCAATTAGTGTCCTATTCCTTCTCTCAGCAACTCCATTTTGTTGAGGAGTTCTAGCTACACTAAATTGTCTCAAAATACCCTTCATCTCACAAAACTGATTCATTTCTTTGTTTTTGAATTCAGTTCTATTATCACATCTAATCACCTTAACCTTGTGATCTACTAGATTTTCTATCCCAGTTATAAAGGACTTAAGAATGCCACTAGTCTCATCCTTAGTAGCTAGAAATAAAACCCATGTAAACCACAATAATCATCTGTGACAACTAGGCAATACATTTTCTTTATAAGGCTTTTTACAAATGTTAGACCAAATAAGTCCATATGCAACAAATGTAAAGGAAGACTGATTGAGTTCTCTGTTTTGGACTTACAAGAGGCTCTGTGTTCTTTCCTTTTGACAAGCAACACAGGCTTGATCATTTTCAAAAATTTTAGAAGGTAAACCTCTACAATAATTTTCCTTAACCAATTTATTCATGGTTTTAAAGTTTAAGTGACCTAGCCTTCTATGCCAAAGTTTAGATTCATCATATGTGGCTTTTGCAAAAAGGCAAAGTTAAACCTCCTTTAGGAACTATGTTCTTTAAATCAAACACTATTACATAATTGTTTCTTTACAGAACTCTAAGTTAAACTTGAATTCATCATTAACTTAAGTTTGGAGATAAAATAATACATTCAGTGTCATTAAAAAGAACACTATTCTTTTTATCACACATTTGTGAGACACTAAAGAGATTAAACTTTAACTCTCTCACAAAATACACATTTTCAAAATCTAGATTACCAGTTTTAATGGTACATTTTCCTGTGATTTTCCCTCTTTTGGGGTTCCCTCCAAAAAAACAATCATTCATCTATCTTTTTCATAGTCTGTAAGTAGGACATGTTCCCGTGTCATGTACCTTGAGCATCCATTATCAATCACTCCTTAATCTTGTAAATCCATTTGTGGATTGCCCTGCACATTAGATAGGAAAATTAGTATTTTTTGGCGACCCAAGCCATCACTGACTTGGATCTGCCTTGTGCATCAACATAATCAAACTTTTTAAGGGTGATTGATGCACTGTTATGTTTAGAAACATGGTCTAAAACTTTAAGCTTTGGTTTCTAAACCCAACAAGCTAAGGCCTTAACAGCATTAAAATTATTTCCTTTAACAGCATTAACTACTGCTTTTGGCCTAGCAGTATTAAATTTTTTACCCCTAACAGTATTAACCCTTTGATTAATATTACTATTTTTAAATGCTGTGTTCTTATGAATGGGCCTCTTAACAGTTGAATGTGTTGTTTTAGAAAGATATGACATTGGTCTAGCAGCATTCACTGTTGTTTTTGAGTGAGCAGCATTAACTTGTCTAGCAGTATTAACCAATACTGCTGTTTTTGAAATATTTTGTCTAGCAGTATTAATTGATACTAAACCAGACTTCATTAGTACTGCTCTTGGAACCATGTTCTTTTTAGCACAGGGGTGAGTCTTTTTAGCAAAGTTTTGATGATTCACCCTTTGAGCATTGTTCCAAACAGGTTTTACCATCCTTTGATTTTGAAACTATTTTTGATGGTAATTGCAATCAACCTGCAAATGATCAAAGCTTCCACACACATAACATGCCTTATTAAACATCTCAAAATTGCTTCCTAGTTTTTGAGACATCATATTGTTCCAATTTCTTTGATTGCCTCTTGGACTGTGAGTGTTTTGCCTATGTTGCTCAACTTGTTTAACAGTTTTCCTAGCAGTTTTTTCTTGTTGTTTAGATTTGACAAACTCTTTCTTAACAATACTAGGCCTAACTGTTTTCTTTTCAATTTTAGGCTGAGACACATCCTCTTCCTCATCATCTGACACCCATTCTTCAATAATTGGGGCATCATCATTCTTCCTAACTACCTTAGGCTCTTCTTCACTAGACATAGCTTTACAGTTCTCAACTACAGGCTTATTAACAAACTCATCTAAACCAGTAAAAGACAAGTCAAGTGTTGGAGGCATGAAATTCCTGTGTATGAAGTGGAACTTCATTATAACTTTTATAGGCTTTAACCTTTCTGTATTGTCAACTAACTGATACTCCTATGAGCTGTTCAACTTTTAGATGCATGTTCAAATTTATCTACATTAAGTTGAATGCCATCTTTTTCTTTTTGAACTATTTCAAGCTTCTTCCTAAGCTCTCTAATAGCTATTTCTCCTATATGAATTTCAAATTTTAAGCCCTTAATATCTTGTAAATAAATAGACTTATTTGCTTTATAAACTTCAAGTTTTTCTTCCACTGACTCTAAACCTGTCTTATAACCTAAAACCATTAACTCGGATTTCTTTAAATCTTTTAATAGTTGATCATTTTGAGATTTAAGAGATTCAATAGTTTTCAAACAAGATTTTGAACAAATAGAATCATTAGATACCTCTGAGTCAGGACTTGAAGATGAGAAAGCCATGAGTGCATAATTAGGCCCTTCCTCTGCCTGATCACTCCAGTCATATCCACCAAGACCATCACATGACACCAAAGCTGTGGAAGTAGATGTTTCCACAGGCACACTCCTTCTTGAGCTTTCCTTGTTCTTGTTGTCTTGATTTCTTGGAGCTCTGCACTCCCTAGCAAAATGTCCCCTCTTGTGGTAGTTGTAGCACTCCACTTTGGACTTATCAAAACCAATAGTCTCATTGCCATTAACAGTAAGCTTCCTTCTTGTATTCTTCAAAAACCTTCTAGCCCTCATAGTCAACATGGCCATTTGCCATCTCAAATCCATCTCTTCTATGTCATCATGATGGATTTGTTGCAAGTCCTCATGTGTAAGTTGAGGACTATTTGGTTGACTAGCAAGGAATGCACAAATAACAACATCACTCAAGTTATCAATATTAGCTGCATTAACTTAAGTGCTAGCAGTATAAACTTCATGAGCAGTATTAACTACTTCATTAGTGCTGCTAGTGTTGTTATTTGAAAAGGACACAAATGATAAGTGTAGAATACACATATCTATTTATGCTTAAAAAGGCCCAAATAAACCCAAAACGGATCAAAAATGGCAAAA
>BQNB010061757.1:2545-17545 GCA_026074375.1 Tanacetum coccineum
AAATAAACAAAGTATGGCTAGGTATTAATTACAATAGTTGTACATTTGACCAAAGTTGGAAATTTTTCTTATATCTTTGAATACATTGCAAGAATTTCGGCCAAAATAAGATATATGTGATGTTGTTGAGTAATTTTTATGTATTGGGTATAAATGTGGGTATTTGTTGAAGCGTAGAAAAGTTTTGGTGGTTCCGGGTATGCCTAAACGTAATTTATCGCGAAACGTAAACGTTTTACGTAACCGATAAAAATAAAACATAATAAGTTGATTATTACTTTCATAATAATAATATAATGATGGCTTGACGTAAACTTTAATTCGTTTGGTGTCCGTTTACGTTAATTGTTTCGATTTAACTTAACTATTAAAATTAAAAGCGAACGCGTACGAGAAGAAAAAAAATAGAAAAATAAATAGTGAATTTAAATAGCATCGTAAATGACCTGAAAATACGAAATGTTATATAGATCGCCCCCTATAATCAATCGTTGGTCAGTCGGGCACTCCCTCACTAGCTCGTCCAAAGCGTCCCAAAACCTCTTCTTTAACACGTCACTAAGACCCACTTGCGAAGCGTATGCGCTGATTACGTTAACGGTCTCTCCCTCTATAACCACTGAAATCGCCATGATCCTATACACTCGAACAACATTATTCTTAAGTCTCTCGTTATGATAATATTACCTAAGCCGTTTCTCGTAGTGCTTTAATCCCGGTAGCTCAACAGCTTGTTAGCGTTACCTTCCCCAGCTCTAGACTGCCATTCATTTAGTCTTCTGGAAAGCAGCTTATGTCCAACTTATATCTCCTAACCGGCTGTCGCAAGCTCAGAAATGCTTAACGAGTGTCAAAGGCCCTATCGTTCCAATATCTTCCCCACTACAACCTTATCCTACTATGATCATGCATCCGGGAAATTGTTTTAAACTTCCCACCCAACCACATTTCCTCACAACAACCCTAACCCTTTATTTTCTTTTACCTCTCCCTAAATCAAAACTTTTCAGAGTGAGAGAGCTACAGAAAGAGAGCTCAAGAGAGTGTAGAGAGGGTCAGAGAGTTCTACAGTTAGAGTTAAAATGTAGAGAGATAGATTTACCTTCCCTCGCTCTAGACCCCTTCCATTTAGTCTCCTGAAAGCAAGCTATGTCAACCTTATGTCTCCCTAAGGCGTCGCCAAGCTCGAAAAGCTTACGAGTCAAAGACCCTACGTTCCAACTACCCACCCTAATCCTACGAGATCCCGCTAATCTAACAGAACTCCTAGTCCCCCTACCCCCGACTACCCCTCCCAAGTCAGAAGGACATGACCTCAGGTGACCATCACTATCTACCGCCTCTATCCTACCCTAAGGCAAACAAAGGCAACACAAGAGGGGCAAAAAGAGCAACACAAAAAAACAGGCAAAAACAACAAGAGGCACACAACCAACAAAGCAAAAACCAAGGAAAAAAACACAGAATAAACAAGCACAAGAAAACAGGGGTGAATATTAAGATGAAACAAAAATAGCTTAAATCTATATAACAGATAAAATCAAGAGAACTCGGCTGATGCCGTAAAAATGAAATTTTCCGGTCACCGATAGCCTGAAAGAAGACAATAAGAATACAGCAATAATATCAATGAAAACAATAGGCTAGGCAAAAAATTTTAAACACTTAGCTGCCGGAAAAAGTTTCCGGTGGTGGTCTGCCGCGGCGGAAACGGCGGCTTGTAGCGGCTGTGGCGGCGGGGATACTTTGATCAGGTTTGGCTAGATGACAGGATACCCCACTCGCTTGAGTTGGAGCCCAAACCATGTTGAAGTCGCCGAAAAAAGCCTAAAAAATGACACAAGGTTTGCCAGATGTCGTCGCTTCGCATGGCGGCGCGTGACTGCTCTAGTGGTGGTCTACCAAGTTGGGTTACGTTCGCGGTGGCGTGGTGGTTCCGGTGGTATGCTTAGATTTGGATGATATGTAGTAATGATGCTGGTATATTGAATTTTAGAGGGTGGATGAAAAAGAGGAAAAGGAGAGAGGTAGGAGAGAGACGAAATAACTTATTAACCTTGATGTTTCTTTGTATGCCTTTGTGATGCTCAAAATAGGAAACGAAAGAGAAATTAATACGAATCTAAGCGAACACATTACATGGATATCTTGATGATGAGGTTTAAGTTAATGAAAATCTTATAAATAATGAAAAGGAGTTTAGTTGCATTCATATGATTTTTTTTATATAATTATTAGTAGGTTATAGAAAATAAATCATTGTTATGCTTATTTTAATCTTTACATATAATCGCCTACATGTATGTAAATATAAACATGAGTAAACTACACCGTTCGTCCTTGTTGTTTGCGTTGACTGCAGCCTATAGTCCTTTGACCAAAAAATGCACCATCCGTCCTTAAGTGAGAAACGTTTTCTGTCGTTGGTCCTTCACTTTAACGTGTCTCAATAACGCTCGTTAAGTCTACACAAGCAAGGGTATTTTAGTCCTTTTACTATTTCTCTCTCCACATCATCTTCTCCACTCACCCTCACCAACACCAACACAGCCTTCACATTCATACTAATTTCCCAACGCCAGTTGTGTCTGCAACCTTCACCTACCATACCCACATCTTCAATCTTTTTACTTTAACTTCATCTCCATCTTCATCACTAGACCCACTTATTTCCATAAACACCACTAAATCAAAACACCCAATTCAATACCATAAATATAACAAAAAAGAAGAAAAACAACAACAATCATTTCCTTACAAACTCATTATCATTATCAAGAAAAAAAATTATAATTCAAACTCGATTCATCATCTAGAACAAAATTCATTATTAAACATTAAAAAGCTATTTCATTATGAAGAACAAACAAAATCAAATACAAACTTACACATCAAAAACAAAAAATCCATTACAGCCACAAAATATAAACATTACATATCAATAAAATCTATTAAAAATCAAAACCCACTTTAGTCTTGAACTCTTGAAGTTACTTGTCTTTACCTGCTACTAGTATGAAACCCACTTTACTTTGGGTGTTCAAACAACACACAAACATCACCATTGATTTCTCTTATACCAGAACAACGTATCTCACCTACCATTTTCTTGACACTAGAATCACACAAATCAAACATACAAGAAACAAATTTTCTGGTGGCACACCACTCGCGATCCCACTGCTCACAGGAGAGGACCCACAAGTCCACAACACGGCGACGGTGACATCATAGTTGCTGCTTATGACACCATAACAAACAAACAACCTTCACTTCACATGATAACAATGATTTTCATTCGACTCATTTAAATCATCACTTGAGATACATCCATCGAATACGTTTTTGAATAACACTTCTCCTCCCGCAGCTCCTGATGCCACTGATGTTTAAAGAAATTGGAAGATTGTTTTTTTTATACAAACGGTCTCGCTTTTTAGATCTGGAAGGAGAAAGGTGTAAGGTTTCATATATAGTAATGGAGAGAGAGATTAGATACTGATGTTGGTTGAGCAGGTGGTTTTTAAAGATGTAATGAATAATGAATAGTTTTTTTAAGATGGATAACAGAGTGATTAATAAGTTTTAAAGATAAATATTGTATGTTTTAATGAAGTAGATGCTCTTTCAAGATGATAAAGATGAGTTGAAAAGAAAGAGAAAGAGATAATAATGACTCAGGTGTTGGATTGGGATTAGTAAAACTAAGTTTTTCACTGGTAAATACTATTACTTAATAAAAATTATAAAGTTAAAAAGCAGTAGGGTTTAAAAAAGTCTCCAAAATACATTCACGTGGGTGTGACACGTAGGCAGTTATCGGAGCGTTATTAAGACACGGTTAAAGTGTGAAGGAACCAACCGACAGAAAAACGTTTCCCACTTAAGGGTGGACGTCGTGCATTTTTTTTCGGTTCAAATAGGGGACTATAGGCTGCGGTCAACGCAAACCACAAGGACGATAAGTTTACTCTATAAACATAGATAAACAATATAAGAGTAATAACACTATGACTCAAACATTTACAAACAAAAAAGTTTAAATAAAAGTTAGGGCTAAGAGCATCCATTATGGTGGTTTATGAATAGGTCTAAAACATTTTGAAGAGGTTTATAAATTTGTGAATCGTAGTGAGAAACCATTTCAATCCTATGTGAAATAAAAAGGTCTAAGATCTTGAAAAGGTCTAAACTATTTTTTTAAAGAAAACGTTAGTTGTGTTTATTGATATAAAAAACTTTAGGAATAGGTTTATCCATAGTAGAAATAGGTTTATAATGTGAAAAGGTTTATAACTTTATAAAGTATAAAATGTATAAACATTTTTGGAAGTTCATTATAGTGGATGTCCTTACTGTAATGCATTTACAATAAAAGAGGTTGGGTATGAAAAATATACAATGGGCTAGTAATATTGAATATAGAAATTAGCTTTTCAACAAATGTTGATTATGACAAAATAATTAAAGAATTTGCTTCAACAAATGCATGAAAACATCGTTTTATGTAAGTGGAGTTTGTAATTCAAAGTTTATTTCCTTGTATCGTAACATTCTACTTAATAAATAAGTCCGGAGTGTGGATGACCCGTCTAGCTAGCTTAACTGAGTAAGTTTCAAATCCTTAAAAGATCACGAGTTTTTTGTTTATAAGGGGGCATATTCTGGTCGGCTCGCCCCGGGCATCAAAAACATTAGGACCGGCCCTGTTCAAGGCCCCCGCTTACATTTTGAGTTTGGGACATGTTATAGTTTAAGCTTTGAATTATGATCGTGCCCAAAGCCCCATACGTTCATTTTAATAATTTGGCGAGAACTCTATGATTGTTGAACCCGAAAGATGAAACAAAGAATAAACCGACAAATAAAGCGGAAGCTTTATTCAGATTAACAAACCAAATACAAAACTAATTAACTTCAAAGATACCAAACACAAAATTCTAATTCAAATGTACCAAATTCTAATTATAATGTACAAGAAAAACTAATGCTATCAATCTTTCTCTATAGAGAAACTAATGACCTAAAAATATCGCTTAATCCTAAAGCATTCTAACATTAGTTATAAGATGATACTCAACATACTGAATGGTTCAATTTTTTATGAGAAAACTAATAACTAACTATACTGTACATGAAAATAGGTACATGACATAGACCCTTATTTGTAAATGAAAAATACATACTTTGGTATCCATATCATCAACCCATCATGGTCTAGTTCATCTGCCCTGACTGCCAATAGGGTTAGCACATTCAGTCCATTACTTCGGTATCCATACCATTAGCTCGTGTCTGATTATAAGATTAGTCGATCCAGTAGCAAACTATATTAGACATTATCCCAAGCAAGTATAAAGTAATTGCAAAGTTTTAATTTATTAAATTGATCCCTAGTGATGATGGATTAGTTGGTTCGATAACCATCTGAGCGGGCCGCTGTGTGAGCTTAATTTACCTCTTGCATGACTTGTTTAGTTGGGGTTGCCACTTGCCATAGTATCGGAAGTTTTGAAATGAGAAGTTCTGACATGAAAAAGAAGAGTGGATTAAGTTAATCAAGATATGATCACCTAATGAACTAAGTAAGGAGTTATGCTTTGAAAAACCTTGACTTGTCATTAGGCAAATCATTCTTGGCTACCTAATAAGAACGCTCTTCTCGTCATGTATGAACCTCTCTTCATATCCGTTTATAAGTTTATTCGACTTAGTAATCTGTTTTAACACAAACTATCCTATTTATAGACAAGGCTATATCATATTTCGTTTTCTTTTAAACTTTCCAAGCTTCTACAATATATACCACCTTTGGGAGAATATATTCATATATTGTAAACTACCATTGATATCTACAACTCTACGTACAAATTACTTAGCTTGTGCTACTTCTTCATGATCCCTTTGAACAAGTTGAATAATCTTCTATTTGTTTTTACGTAATGCAGAAAGAGTTTCGACATAACGCATAAAGAATATAATAATGGGAGAAATCTTTGGTTCATTGTACGTTTACGTGGGATATCTGACCTTAATTTGGCCTCTTGAAAGTATACCGCGAATCACAAGACCATTTGTCAATCATTCATACCCAATCTTGCTGGAATGAATATAAGATTATATACAAAGTCAATGAAATATGTGTAATGAATAACTCAAAATGTGCTACATGTTATATCCTGTTGTATATGAAAAGTGTCAAGATCTGAATATGGTTCAGTAGCAACTTGGCAAAAAGCAAGCAAAGTGACATTATTTTCTGCTTTTCATGAGACCTATTGACTCCTCAATTGAGGATTAAAATTCCATTTAAATTCTGTTATCAAGCATGGTCCAACTATGATGGTATATGAGGATAAACAAAAACAGAATATATTCTCCAAATATGTAAGTAGATAGAGATGCAATATGGGCTGTGGATGAGCATAAAAGTTGTCCAAAACTGTTTCTTTTTTCCTATAAGTAGAGATTTTGAATGTTGATTGAATAGACATGAATAAGATAAGAACTGTAAACCATGAAAGGGGGTTCTTACATGAAGAGAAAGAGCATTTTGTTTAGTAGCCAAGGATGACTTGCCAGCTCCATTACGATTGATCATTATCTCTCGATTTTGGATCTTTTGGTTGGTTTCTGGCATATCAACCTGGCTATCTTGACAAGCTCTTCTCTTTCATGCTAGAACTTTTCTTTCTGTTTAAACGGTGGCATGCTATATTTGGTAGATGGCATATCAAAGGTGCACTATATAGACAGTAGACTCGAGTACTCGGCCTCTTCTTTACTTTTTCTTCGAATTAGGTTGAACACGTCTTTTTGTTGTCATCCAACATTTACGTATTTCTCGCTGAGTGTGAGTTTTTATTATCACTCTTTGTGCCCAAAATAGCTTTAATTGGAACAAAAAGAATATGTAATTTTATGTTATGCAACTTATGCTGCATAATATCCAATTAGATATTGTGTCCCAAGATATCATTCATTCACCTTTACATGTATGCACAATTATTTTGCATTGTTGCTTGTTACCTTGTTGGATACTTGTTACTTTGATTTCATAAATTATTAGAGTTAAAAAAATTGAGCATAAAGGGGGTTCTTATATGTATTGTGGATTGGGTTTCATTTGCAGTAAATTCTGGGTTAAATACCCTTGTCCCCTTCTTCTAGTTCCATCTCTAGGTGAGGCCTCGAAACTTCTTATGCACCACTTCACTTTATTTTTTGTTTCCGTAAATCTGATAGAAAGTGGGCCGGATCGACTTCTTTTGCTCTATATCATGTCTCAGCAGCCCAGTCTGTATTAAAAAAAAGTTCAAACTACGAAAGGACGATATAATTTGTGCAAATAGAAGCCTTATGCTATGCAAAGCATTTGCCATGAGGCTCCAAATGATTTAACTTGGTACATGCGTGCTGGTAATAGATTAAGGTGTAGTAAATTAACAGAGTTTATTGTCTTTTCTAAATTTGCCATGAGATAACTCTATTTAATAAATAGCAAGTTGTTAATACCAACAGACTGAAAATACAGAGTATTCATGTACTCACCTCCCCTATCAGTCCTAAATCTTTTGATTTGTGACACTTGTTGTAATTCAACTTCAGTTTTGAATACTTTGAATTTATCTAGTGCTTCATCCTTAGTATGTAATAAATAAACATAGCAAAACCTTGAAGCATCATCAATAAATGTCACAAAGTACTTTTTATTCATCAATGAAGGAGTAGCATGCATATCACATAAATCATTGTGGATCAGTTCCAAAACTTTAGTTTCACGTTTTACATTTTGAAATGGCTTCTTAGTTATTTTGTTCAGCATGCAAGTTTTACACTTTTCAGTGTCCATGTCAAAAGCTGAGATTAACCCATCCTTAGACATTTCTTGCATCCTCTTAAAGTGGACATGGCCTAGTCTAGCATGCCATAGGATTAATATGTTGGCGTATAGTCCGGAATGGCGCCGATACAAATGGGCCGAACCGTTAAAAAGGGTGGCCCACATCCTATTAACCTTAATTTAATTACGTACACTGTATGTTACTAAGGGTAGGATCATCCTACCTACTGATACCTACACAGGTTATTCTCTACCATCTCTTTACTATATGCTTATACTATTCTGACTTGACCGTCGGAGGGTGGATCCCGGGCTCCGGCCTCGGGTCCCCTTCTAACCGGTTTCTTCTTTGTTGGGTGCACTTTTTTCATGCACGGGGAAAAAGACGTAAGAACGGACCAGGAGAGTCGTAAGGACAGGCCGACAATAATTAGGCATCAACATAGTCAGGCGCCTGCCTGTGGGGATCCCGAATAATCTATGTTTTCGTGGTCTCAATAATATTCAATAAGGCAATAATCAGTTCCGTTTCGGAAATCGGTAAATCTAAAACCTTCGCATTTTTGTTTTTTACTCGTTGTACATTTTTCATGCGTTTAAGTTACCACAAAATCATAAAGCTTGACGACGTTGGCTTTCTAATTTAAAATTGACCTCCAAATACTACGGGGGTCTGTTGACATAGCTCGTTAAATACGCGCATAACTAAGCAAATCCTATTTATATGTTATTGTTTTTTGCTCATTGTTATGGTAAAAACACACTTTTTCCCGATGATTATTTATTTCAAACTTGAATGAATAATATTTTGTGTCCCTAAAAAAAAGAGGGCACAGTGGGCTCCATAAAGATTCTAATGTAACTTGATATTATTCCTTAAATGCTGATATATTGAAATGATTGTCAATTTCTCATCCGTTATAGTATGACAACAAGAAGCTCTATTGTTAAATTACTTATATGATTGTTGCAACAACAAAAAACACATGTTGCTACTTATTAGTACAGTAATATATTTTTAAATTTTAACGTAGATATTTTACATATCTTTTTAAATTGGTAACAAGATATTACCAATATTTTTTAATTTGATAAACAGATTTTATCCATATATTTTTTAATTGGTAACAAGATATTACCAATATTTTTTAAATTGGTAACAATATATTACAATATCTTTTTATTATATTGGTAAAAAGATTTTACCATATTTTATATTGGTAACTAGATATTTACCAAATCTTTTTAAAATTTGGAACCAGATTATTACCATTATTTTTTAAATTGGTAACCAAGAATATTACCGTATCTTTTTAAAATTGGTAAAAGATATTACAATATTTTTAAAATTTTGATAAGATGTTATCTGTATTTTTTTAAGTCGGTAACAAAGATCAGATTTTACCAATATTTTTTAATTTTGATTAAAAGATTTCATCCATATCGTTTTACTCATTGCAAATTATCCCTTACTTGTAAATGTTATTATGCAAACATTATTTTGCTAAGATTATTTTAAAGGGACTCTTATATTTTTGTCCGTGAGCCCGACTTCCGTCATGGGTCGGCCCGGCCTCTTAAAAATGTGTCGTGGCCCAACCTCTTTAAAATTATGTCGCGACCCAGCCTCCTTATATTTCCGGTCCGTCCCAAACATTATGTCGCGGCCCGACTTCTTTATATTTATGGTCCGCTCCAAAAAGTTATGCCGCGGCCCGGCTTCTTTATATTTATGGTACGCTCCAAAAATTATGTCGCGGACCGACTCCAAAACTTATGTCGCGGCCCTGCTTCCTTAGTCGGTGTTTACCATATTTGATATACATTTTCAAAAACAAAAAAAAACAAAAAATTGTTTTAACAGGAAACAATATAATTTTTTGATTAAGCCATTACTTGGTAAAAACGTCGCATACAACGGCATGCCATATTAAATGGTTTAGCAAATATTATTTTGCATATTTATCTCTCATTTGCAAAGATTATGCGATTTATGTGGGGTGATGATTTACGATTATTTGTTCGCACGCCCGGACTTGTTTTCCTCTTTGGTATCCGCGGTCACTAACCGCATCACCATTGCGGTCTCGAGCCTTCCGGAGGTAAATCACCGGTCAATGAACTTTGACACTCCCAAAGTCTTTGTACCTTGCATTTGGAAGTTTACTTCACAGTGACTAACATCATAAGCCGCGGAACCTTTATCCACACGGCATGTTCCGATTACTAACGCAGCGGATATCCGCTCTTTTATCATAACGACTTCCATTGCTTACCCAAGCATGGAGACACGGGGCTACAACCCCTTCATGCGCCCATTAAGCTCTTTATGAGTATTTAAGATTATACATTTGGAGTCAACATTTGTACTCCCGTCCGGGGGCAACCCGCGGCTAACTATTTTGATCACCGGTCAACTCATGTAGATCCGCGAATAAACTGAATCGAGTACTTTTTTATCAATGCATCCCTGGAAAGTTTTTTAGCTGTCATCATTATGACACATGACCGTGCCTCAGTCGTTTTTATAGCTTATGTAGTCCTATATGTAACTAGCGCTTGCGGAGGCGTGATCGGGGCGTGCAAGGCTTACTTACATAAACGTGTAAACATTTGTTGTACACATTCATATGACTATTATTAGTTAAATCATATTACTTTTAATCCACTACATTCCTGTTGATGTACGTAATTAGATTCCCGAAGTCGGACATAATAAATAAACAAACACCTTGTGTTTTATATCCATACGCACAATACATTTGTTAATAATAAATGAAGTGGTATTAATTAACATCCTTGTATGAATTCAATACTACGTACTAGCTAATTAGTAGTACTAAACAATACCACGGTTAATCATATCACATATGGTGGAGCCACCTTTCTAGTAAGCTCCGTCTTACGCGTGCCATGGCTTGTTGAGGTAGGTGCTAAAATTATTCATGTTTTTTGGATACCTTGTCTGCAAGTTTAATGCTACTAATTAATAGAGTATAGCATCATTAAACTTGGGGGGCTATAGGGGTATAACGATACCATTATAATTATCTTCGTGCATGTCACGTAAGTATCTTCGGATATAGAAAGTACGTAAGAGGCATTGCAAGTCCGGTACTAAGTCGAATGCCATATTCGCATTACCCGGCCACGGAAGTACGTCTTCCGTCGGTCGTAAGTCGAATGCCATATTCGCATTACCCGGCCACGGAAGTACGTCTTCCGTCGGCCGTAAGTCGAATGCCATATTCGCATTACCCGGCCACGGAAGTACGTCTTCCGTCGGTCGTAAGTCGAATGCCATATTCGCATTACCCGGCCACGGAAGTACGTCTTCCGTCGGCCGTAAGTCGAATGCCATATTCGCATTAGGATGGGTAACCTAATAATTAACCCAGCCACGGAAGTACGTCCGAAAGTACGTTCTTCCGTCACTATAAGTCGAATGCCATTATTCGCATGATACTCCAACCACGAAAGTACGCGTCTTCCATTCGGCCTTATTATACGGGGACCGGTGGCGCAGGAGGCCGCCCTTACCTCATTAAAAATCCTTCTCAATACAACCCCTTCGATTAGAAACAAACGAGAATGTTATCTTGCAATGCCAGTTTTACCACGCAAATCGACTATAGAAAAACATTCATTCTTATACGGGTCTATACTTGTCTATGCCAGAGGAAACCAGCGTCCGAGCACAATCCCCGCATGCACATTGTACACGTATTGTATTTTGTGAAAGGTGCGACCGCGCTACCCTCGTTCGAGATGGTAAGTAATTATTCCTTTTAGATCTAGTAAACTGCCGCTAACTGCCACACATACTATGCGACTGTGGATGGGAGGGACCACCAATGATGACGTATAGTGTGGACCGACCCGGCCCCACTTATACTATTAAAGGGCTTACATGCTGAGAGGACGTAAGCATAAGTCTAGCATAACATGAACAAGAACCATATCATACTAGACTGGGGACATTATCGCGAGAAATCGACCGCGAATGGCCGGGACCCAATGGGCCAAACCGCGGATAGAAAGGGGTGGCCCACATCCTAGAAACCCTAATCCATACACTATAATACAAATGAGTAGGATACACCTACCTAACACCTACCTACACAGGCTATTCTCCTACAAACCACTTTACTATATGCTTATACTATTCTTACTGAGACCGGACGGAGGGTGATTCCCGGGCCTCATGCCTCGGGTCCCCTTCTAACACGTTTCTTCATTGTTGGCAGCACCATTCAAGCTAGAAAAAGACGACTAACGGGCACCTAGTGAGAGTCATCCAGGAACCGGCCCGACCAAATTATGTCATCATAATCTCTTTAGAGGATGACGTGAAGGCTGACACACAAAATTATTACTTGACAATATTAACCTGGAACCAATATTTACTTAAATAACCAAAACCAGCGATGAACTCTCTACCACCTCTTTATATAACATGCTTATACTATTCTGACTTGACCGTCGGAGGGTGGATCCCGGGGCTCTGGCCTCGGGTCCCCTTCTAACCGGTTCTTCTTTGTTGGCAGCACCATTCAAGGCTGAAAAGACGACGAACGGCACCAGGAGAGTCATCAGGACCGGCCCGACCAAATTATGCATCAATACATTCAATTTAGAGGTTGACGTGAAGGCTGAACCAATATTATTATTGACAATATTAAGCCTGAACATATGATTACTTAAATAACCAAAACCAATGAACACACCATGTTTGGATAAAACAAATTTATTTAATAGGCCACATACTCTTTGTTGAATTAGGTTGATTTGATTTTTTCATTTGGGTTTTCGAATATTGTGCGAGCTGTAATTAATCTATCTACTCTTGTTTTACTCCTTCGTGATTGATGGTTGATGAGTGCTTTAATTTTTTTGGTGTGCATTAAATTATAACCCTAACTTCTGTTAGGGTTTTTGGTGTTGAAGATTGTCGTTGTCTTCTTGTTCTTGTTTTGTGGTATTCGATTAAGGTTTACGTGTGGGTTGCTGATTGGAGTGCGAGCTATTGAATGGAGCGTGGTTTCTTGAGTCAAAAAAGGAGTGGTGGTGGGAAGGGTGTAAAGGATAAGAGTCTCAATAGTAATTCGATGAATAACTCTTCAGGTATTGGTGTGTGTCTACGGAATCAGATGATACTATGAATGAAGATAGTGTTGCATCTACTGTAAATGAGGGTGTAACACCATCTGTGGTTGACATGATGGTAGAGATGGAAAAGATAAGCTCTTTGGAAGATACTACAGTTCTAAGATCTTTTCCACCGTTATTAACGCCGGTTACTACTACGGTTGGTAATGCCCCTGGTAAGTCTTCGTATGCTAATGTTACTGGTAAACCAAGTGGGAAGAAACCGAATATTCATACTTTGTTTACACCGGGGGGTAATGGGATTGATGTGGTTGTCCCGGTGGAGTCTATTCGAGCTATAAGTGAATGATTTGCTAATACATAATATGGTTTTTTCTTGGGGAAGCGGGTGGCATACCCTGTTGTTGCTAACTATGTTAGAAACATTTGGGGTAAATATGGGCTTGTTCGTTCTATGTTCAGCTCGTTTACCAGATTATTCTCCTTTTAATTTAGCTCAATGGAAGGATTAGATTCTATGCTTGAGAATGGTCTATGGGTTATTCGGAATCACCCGCTTATCCTGAAGAAATGGCACCCGGATGAGAACCTATTGAAAGAAGATGTTAGTACTATTTCAGTTTGGGTTAAACTCCATGGTGTACCTGTTACGGCCTTCAGTGAGGATGGATTGAGTGCCATTGCTACTAAATCGGGTGCTCCTCTAATGCTTGACTCTTATACATCTGATATGTGTATGCAATCTTGGGGTAGGTCAAGCTATGCAAGAGTTATGGTTGAGCTTCGAGCCGATGTGGAGTTGAAAGATAACATTGTCGTGGCTATGCCTAAAATTACTAGGGAGGGCCATTATACATGTAATGTACGTGTTGAGTATGGGTGGAAACCTCCTAGGTGTTCGTCTTGTAAGGTTTTTGAACATATTCATGAGGAATGCCCAAAGAATATAGGTGCTTGTGAGAAGAAGACTGTGAAGAAGCCTAGCCAAACTTCTCGAGGTGTTCTGGTTGGTCCAAAAATGGGTTTTAAACCTTTAAAAGAATATCGACTTGTTCCTAAAAAGCTTAATGCTAGTTCTAGTTGTAATAAGAAGAAAGGTGTAATAAGAAGAAAGGTGTGGAACCTACTATTGAGGTTAGTAATTCAAATCTATTTGATATCCTTAATTCGGTCGATAATGATAGGGAGTTTGGTACCAATGGGGGGACTAATAATTTGGTTAATAATGAGGCCACTTCAAGTGGATCATCTTTTATGAATATCGATAAGATGAAAAGTGTGCTAGTAATACTCCTATTGGTGGGAAATCGATAAAATTGAACGACAAATTGGTGAAGGTAAACTTAGGCTGTTGGTAATGACGGGAACCCGCTAGTTCCTACAAGTATCATGGAAAGTGATAATGAAGTGGAACTAGTATTTGATGAAACTGCTAACTTAAGGATTCCAATGAGTGGTAAAGATAAAAGTGATAAAGGTTATGGTATTAATAACTTGTTGGAACAATGGAGGGATTCTTATCCGGATAATGATGATTATAACTCGTATGACGACGATATGTATGAGAATCATGATTTGTCCGAGCACCTGCAGTCTATTTGTGATGATCTTGATATCACGGTCCGTGGCAGGAAGAAGAAATAGATTTTTTGATGTTTGTTGAGTGATGCGTAAAGTTTTATACACGTATAATAATATAAGTATAGAAATTACCAAACTACCCTTGAGGACAAAGGAAGAAAGGAAAATTCTCACAATTATATATAATAATACGTATATTTATCGGTAAGTGATTACCGGGTCGTATTCCTCGAAGATTTATGAAATTGAGACCACGTTTGTTATTTGGACAATGATTTGAATTGGTTCGAAGATGATTTGTTTTCTAAAATCCTAAAAGTGAGCAAATTAAAGGACAATTAAACCTAACTTTAATAACGGGAAATTAAACTTTAACTAAAAACACAAAACGGGAACCCTAAACGGTGATTAAAAACCCTAAATTTCCAAAATTAAACCTAAAATAAAATTTTCTCTTTTAATAGACT
>BQNB010061757.1:22545-36356 GCA_026074375.1 Tanacetum coccineum
TGCAAAGTCAAGTAGTTCTAGTTGATTTGTGATGCAGTTTTTAGTTTTTCTTTTTTCCTGTTTTTGCAATGTTTTTGCAACTTCTGCATACTATATAAACAAAACCCTTTTTGCAACCTTGTGAATGTTGACTTTTATCTTTTATTAAAGCACTACTTCTAAAACTATTGAAACACACAAACGAAGAGACAATTAGAGAGAGTTCATGTTTCAATTATACTAGTATTCAATATTAAAATCTAGGTATGGCATATGAGACCTAACAGATTTGAACTACTCTTAAAATGAAACTTAACTTGTGAATCTAAATTAACCCTATCTTGGCTTTAAATACTACTCTAACTAACTTATTTGAGAAATTATATCTGATTTCAAAAGACCAAATTTGGCCCCCACTAGCAGACTAACTTGTTGTTAGTTCTGCTATGCCAAAAACACACTCTTATTTTATCAAAAATTCATTTGAGCTTAATGAATTAAGGAGATCTTGGTGAACAAGACTTAATTACCAGATAAACAAAACAAACTATTAACAGTCCTTATGAGCTTTTCTATACCAACATTCAAATAAGCCATCATAATCATTTTAAGCTACTAGGTTTTGTATATTTTTGATTTTTTATTAATTTTTGAAGACATTATGAAGAAAAGGGGGAAAAACTATTGATCTTGACTATTTAAGCTTTAAAAAAAAGTAATCAAATTAAAAACTAATCATTATGAATAATACAGCCTTTTTATAAGAATAAAATTAAAATGTAGTAAAATAAGCAGATTCAAACTATGAAAATTTACCCTCTCCGCCCTCCCCATAATAAGATAAAATGAGAACTTAACAAATGACTTTGCCCACCTAAAACAAAGGCTCATCCCGCAGACCCCCCAACTCTTAATTTGCTCAAAGAGCCTCCATTTTTTGTCTATTGTTCAATAAGCTCTCTAGCTTTATCACAGGATAAGCTAGTAAAGTCTAATAAGCTCGTCCAGAGTAAGCTTATTCATCCAAGACCAACCAAAATCATTATTAAGCATAGGTTATTTTATTATGTATTAACTGATTTTGATTGTTTAAGTAGATTAATGATTAACTTGAGCTCAATCTAAGCTTAGAGACTTAGAGAGCTGAGATGAGCTTATAAGAGTAGCTTGTGAAATAGTTGATCAAAAACATTTGAGATATATAAAAGCTTAATAAGTAACATAAGATTTTGCACATTGAAACTAAAAATTTTGTTAACTCAAAACTAATTACAATACTTTGGAAATGAAGATTACAATAAGCTGAAAAACTGAATTTTAAAATTACATTAGCTAAAACTAAATTAAGCTACTATTAAAAGCTGGAAAAAGAAGATGTTGTGTGTGTGAGGCTTGCTCTCTATTTATAGCCTTGGAGTGAAGCTTCTAGGAGTCTAGCCCGCTCCTCATCAATTTGATCACGACCCTTTATTAATTTCCAATCATTGGATTCCCATTCATCACCGTTGGATTAAATGATGAGCACACGGATTGCCAACGTGGCATTCCGTGTGTCAGACCTTTTATGCTTCTTTTGGCTAGGATTTAGTGTAAAAACCTTGTCCTTATGTGTTTCTTTCATATATCCGCGTGTCCTCCTTGTCCCGTTTTTGACCAATAAGAGCCTCAAGTGACGTTTCATTTTGTCATATAGGAGCTTGGTGCTTGAATTGTCGAGCCACGCAATCAATTTGATTTTACCCTTTGATTTGAGTGGGGTTAATCATCGAGAATGGCGATGAATAGTAAAAGGGATTACGCGCCCTTTTTTAACTGTTTGTTAGGGGGGTTTGACTCAGGGGGTTGGGTCGTTGACCTGGTCGATGACCTGGGCCTTTTTTATAAAAAAGAAATGGGGATTTTGGGAACTAGGTTTTTGGAGGTTTGAGGCTTGTTTATAAAGGGACACAAACGACCGTTATTCTTAAATTAAAAAGAGATAACGGTGTAAGGAGGCACACAGGCTTAGGACTTTTAGTGACAATTTTGATTTAACAAATTAAGGACTTGATTCGGTAATTTAGGGTTTTTCTTTTTGGGTTGACCAATGTTGACCAAGATTTACTTTAATTTGACACCATTTGATCTATTCAGCATCAAATCCCCAGCTCTTGGTCACGTTACGTCCTTTATTCCTTTTCCTTATTCTTCCGTTTTTCGATATATTCGTGTTTGTCCTGATTATTTATGACCATATTTTTGATGTTATTTGTAATACATCCTATACCTATACAATCACAAAGACAAAACAAGCAATACACAAAAGCATAGTTTAATATTTGCACAATTTATTTCTTAGTTTAAGGGACCAGATTTTTGATATAGAAAGGATATGTGATTTCTCAATATCAAAATATCCTTCCCTCAAACTAAGCGATTGTGATCCTCCGGACGAGTGGCAATATATGAATGCTGTATAAAAACCACAATACTGTCATCTAACTTCCATCTACCCTCAAAACTTAACCAAAGAAGTCCTATTAGTGTGTCCCCCAAACCAAATTCTTTAAGTCTTTATGAAATAAGTATCAAAAGACTTTAGTTGAGGAAGAGATTAAAAAGAAATCACAAGGCATAAAAAAAAACCCCCTATCAACGATAAACTCCGCAATCCATTTTTTTTTTTTTTATATTTTTTTTTGAAATACCTATTTTTATTTTATTATCTTTAATTTTATTTTATTTTTTTCGAAAACCTATAATTTAAACCCTTTCCATACATTTTATATATTTTATGTTTTTATTTTATTTTATTTTTATTTTAATTTTTTTTTTTTTTTTTGATTAATTATTTATTATTTTTTTATATATATATTTTTTTTTTTTTTTTTACATATATCATTTTTTTTTTTTTTTTTTTTTTTTTTTTTTTTTTTTTTTTGTTTATTTTTTTTTTTTTTTTTATATTTTTTTTTTTTTTTTTTTTTTTTTTTTTTTTTTTTTTTATTTTTGTTTTTTTTTTTTTATATTTATTTTTTTTTTTTTTTTTTTTTTTTTTTTTTTTTTTTTTTATTTATATTTTCTTATTTATTTTTTTAATTTTTTTATTTTTATTTTTTTTTTTTTTTATATTTTTTTTTTATTGTATTTTTTTTTTTTTTTTTTTTTTTTTTTTTTTTTTCCTATTTTATTTTTTTTATTTTTTATTTTTATTTTTTTTTTTTTTTTTTTTTTTTTTTTTTTTTTTTTTTTTTTTTTTTTTTTTTTTTTTTTTTTTTTTTTTTTTTTTTTTTTTTTATTTTTTTTTTTTTTTTTTTTTTTTTTATTTTTTTTTTTATTTTTTTTTTTTATTATTTTTTTTTTTTTTTTTTTTTTTTTTTTTTTTTTTTTTTTTTTTTAATTTTTTTTTTTTTGTTGTTTATTATTTTTTTTTTTTTTTATTGTATTTTTTTTATTTTTTTTTTTTTATTTTTTGATTTTTTTTTTTATTTTTTTTTTTTTTTTGTCATGAAGACTTTAGAATAATATTTTATAATATTTGAGTTTCTTATTCGTACTTTTCATTTTTCTTTATATTTCGTTTTATATTAATGTTTTTTTCAGTAGTGTTCGACTTTTTCGGCTTTGTCCTTTCCGTTATTTTTTTTTGTCCATAACTGGATAGTGATCATAGAACAACATACAATAAGCATATTACCCGATCCGAGAAATTTGGACCCCAAAAAACAGGATTAAATTAAAAAAAAAAGAAATAAATATAAAAAAAAACAAAAAATCCCAGTTTATACGACCCTGACTTTATTTCACCTTGGCTCCAAAAAACTTCGGAAGCTTAAAAAAATAACATGAAATGCACCAGATGGACGGCTAAATCTCCTTTAAGATTGCTAACACATGGAGAAAGAACACAAGAGCACATGGGGTCAATTTAATCTGACGGACTCAAATAAATTGCAAAACTTTAGAACTTTTTTTTCACCCCCAACAATTTCCCACCCAGTACTATCCCGAAACAAATATAATATCACTTAAGTTAAAGTGGCTCTTTTGAAAATTTGATCACCAAAAACCCATGGATCAAGATTGCAAAAAATACTATTCATCACAGAAGTGGTGTCCATCCTGAGAAATAGTGTTTGAAGGGTCGAGAATCATCGCCATTGTATACATAAAAATCTACTGAGTTCGTACGCCCCCTTCCGGCCCGTCTCTCGGGACAAAATGACATGCCCCCCGCAACCAAAGCGGCTACATGGCGGGGGGGGGGTTGGGCTGGGGGGGCTACGTCACGAGCCACACATTTCAAAATAGGAAATGTAAAAAATCAATATAAATCAATATATAAATAACAAAAAAAAAAATAATATGAATGAAATAATAAAATAAATTTTAAATAATATTTAAATTAAAAATAAAAGAAATTTTTCTGAAGTAAAAGGAATAAAAGAAGAAAAAATAGAACGTAAAAAATAAAATTAAATAAATAGAACATCGTTCAAAAAATAGAATAAATAACTTAAAGAAAAAAAAAATATATATAGATGAAAAAATAATAAGTAAATATAATAAAAAATTTAATTATCTTCATAATCTCAAATCAGTCCTATGAAAAAAAAAAAAAAATTTTCTATCAGTGTTCTCTTCCCCTCTCTGAAACAAAAAAAAAATAAAAAAAATAAGAAAAAAAATTAACAGCATAGATTCCACCTCCTCTATTATCAAACCCCCATATTCGAACCCCCCACAACCCCCCGACCCTCCCCACCCACGGCCCCCTTAACTCCCCCTTATGCCTACCCTCAAGAATATGTCCAATCCCAAACTTACACATACCTCCCACAATAGTTATAATCCATCTCCACATGCCCTTTCCTTCAAATCCCCTCGCCCCCCGGCGTCCCGCGATCGATACCCCAATTGTATCCAGAAGGACATCCTATACAAGAGTCTATAAGAATACTGTTACTATATTCTAACGCACTAGACTTTAAGTTATACCAAAAGGATGTGAAGAATGCTTCCCTTAACAGTTTTTATATCACTGAGGGAGGTTTTACGTGTCACAACCATCCGTGATTCATTGACTTCGCCAGGCCCCAAAAGCTTGTATGATTGATCGATTAAAAGCCTTTCTTATTAAACATAATTACTCCATGGGAATGGTAGATAACACACTCTTCACTAAAAAGAAAGACTCCAATCTCATTATTGTCCAAATATATGTTGATGACATTATATTCGGATCAACTTGTCAAGAAATGTGTGATGACTTTGCCAAGATCATGCATGATGAGTTTGAAATGAGTATGATGGGGGAACTAAATTTTTTCTTAGGATTACAAATAAAACAATTAGATGATGGAATATTTTTTAATCAATCAAAATATATTAAGGAAATGCTTAAGAAATTTGGACTAGAAGACTCTAAGCCAATAAAAACCCCTATGTCTACGGAAACCAAACTCACGAGAGACGAAGAAGGTGAGTCCGTAGATAATACCAAATATAGAGGCATGATAGGTAGTTTATTATACTTAACGGCAAGTAGACCCGATATCATGTTTAGTGTTTGCCTTTGTGCACGCTTTCAAGAGGATCCCAAAACCTCTCACCTAGAAGCGGTTAAACGTATCTTCCGATACATTAAAGGCACTACGCATTTAGGATTATGGTATCCTAAGGGATCCGGCATAGAAACAATAGTGTATGCGGATTCGGATCATGCGGGAGATTACGTAGATCGCAAGAGCACTAGTGGTGTTTGCACGTTTATGGGATGTTGCCTAACATCTTGGTTTTCGAAGAAGCAAACCGCTCTTGCCATCTCCACAACCGAAGCGGAATATGTAAGCGCCGGAAAGGCATGTCAACAAGCTCTATGGATGAAACAAGCTCTCATAGACTATGGCGTTAGGTTAGACGACATTCCAATAATGTGTGATAACAAAGGGGCTATAGACTTAAGTAAGAATCCCGTTCAACACTCACGAACAAAACACATTGAGATTCGCCATCACTTCCTTCGCGATAATGTTCAAAAAGGGAATATCTCTATAGAAAAGGTCTCATCGGAAGACAACATAGCCGATATTCTAACTAAACCACTTAAACGTGAGCCATTTAACTACTTACGTCTAGGTCTAGGAATGATGGAACAAATTGATTAAGTTTTCGGCATAATAAAGAAATGATAATCATCAATGAACTATTTGTCAAAAATCTGAGAAAAAATTTTCTCAACAGGTGGTGGCCCCCTTAATTCATAAAGGGCGGCCCCCTTAATTTTAAAAGGACCACCCAGACTTTAAGGGGACCACCCACCTGACTGACAATTTTTTTTTCTTTCTTCTCTCTGTGTCTAGGTTTCTATTTTACACAAAAACACAAGATTGGAAAAAGTTTATAAGCAAACTTTTATTAATTCCTCTATCTAAATGCATATATCATTATACATATATACAATAGTCCTAGTCTATTACTTTCTAAAAAGTTCTTCTCACAACTAGGAGCACAAAAAAATCAAGTTTCATATATTGTCGGGATATGCTAAAAACATTTTTCACATATGCATAATGTTCTCTTACTTGTTGTCAAAAGTATATAATCTAATATATATTTTCGACAATCTTGGTTGAGCAAAATTAAATCAATGAGCATTTGAATTATTTCTTAGGTTTTACATGTCATAGTGTCGAAATAATCGCTACTCCACATTTATCGCACTTAGGCACACACTAATGTTTGCACAAAAGTTTGGTTCGTTTTTAACTGAACCCTCTTGTCAAGAAAAATTCTTTATGCATTATATCTAGTTACTATTTCATATGTTCTTAACTCTTTTGATCTTCTATTCATATATGAGTATATGCTAAAATTATGTGAAATAGTTTTATCCTACATCTTATCATACATATGTAGAATGTTGAATGCTTAATTGCTATGTGCTAAAAATCTTAATTGCCATAAAAGGATGGACTTGCTACAAATTAACCACCAAAACAGAAACCCTCACACAAAATTTTATGAAAAATAAAATTTTGGAATATCTGGGAAATAGCAGTAGGCGGCCCCCTTATCTTTAAGGGGACCGACCCCTAATTAAGGGGACCGCCCTAGTATGACACGGGTAAAACAGTATTTGTTTTCCTTTTTGACCAAATACCCTCTAGACTTAGCTATTGTTTCCCTAAATTCACAAACATTTTTTGGATTTGATCCTTTAAATGTTCATTTTTCTGAATTTAAACCTTTCCTCCTCTATAAATACATCCTCAACCATCATCATCACAATCATCCTCACCAGTGACATCTCCTAACAAACCCACATCTAAACCATCAAGGGTAGCCAAAATGAGTGTGAAACCCATTTAGAAGGTAAAACCAAACCTTTGCAACACATCTAATATGCTCAATGCAAATTCACCTACACCAATGCCAAAACCACTCACTCCTCATCATAAAAACAATCACCCCAATCAAGCATTACCAAATCCTTACATCAAGGACACTACCACATCACCACAAGTTGTCTCACATCCTCCATTTCCCATCTCACCCATTATATCACATATTACTCACACTCAAGCTCTACCTCAAAGTGACAACCAAACTCCTTACATTAAGGACACTCCCACATCACCACAAGTTGTCTTACATCCTCAACTTCCTATCTCACCTATCAACTCACATGTTACTCACACTCAAGCTCCACCTCAGAGTGACAACCAAACTCAACACACACCACCTTTATATCTAAGTAGAGAAAGCCTAGTTGATGACATTAATCAACTATAAGACCTATCAAACCTCTTAATGTAGGAACCCGATTAAACACTTCACTTCATAACCTGAACCACGAATCAAGAAACTAGAGAGAGTAGAAAAGAAAGGATGAGAGAGAGTTGAGAGAAAAGATAGAAAAAGAAATTTTTTGATATTATAAAAAACTAGATATTGTGAGGTATCATTGGATTGAATTCCTCTCACTCGACCTCATCCCCCACCTAGAGTTCAAAAATAGATTAACCCTTTACAATGCCTCCGCTCCAAATCTTCGACCAACTAATCTTATAATATGCTCTCAAAATATTCGTCCAACCATTTAGTGTCGCAGCAAGTCAAAAATCCTTTCTATGGCTATTTAGGATTTTATTTTATGTATTAATATGCCTTAAAGCATTATTTTGTTTTTCATTTATATGTATGCTGGTATGTGGTTCACACATTGTTCCTAATTGAATGAGAATCTTTTGTATGATGTTTGCTTGACTTGTATATTTTTCTTCCGTCTTGCTAATGTTAGAAAATATTTGTATTGTTCTAACTTGTTTTTGTAGCCAAGAAACCATAGCTCGATTCCTTGGTGCCCTCGAACGAGGGGGAGCACACATCAAGGGGAGCATTTTTCGTCGATTTTACTAGCAATTCTCGACGATGCCTTTTTGATTCTACAAAAAGGGGGAGAAATGACATAAAACACTAAATATTAGTTTAAAAAGAAATTTTACATTTTATGAGTTTAAATTTTTAATCATCAAAAAGGGGTAGATTGTTGATAGAAATAATTCCTAAAAAAAACATTATTAATATTTTTAATCTGTACGTTTTGATAATCACAAAATATAAAATAGTTCAATGTAAAATTAAACGTAAACAAAAAAAGTAATTAGTAGTTAAAATTTTATTTCGAAAATTATAAATCCTTAAAAAGTATGAATAAATAATGCTTAATGCATTTTACACACATGATTAAAAGAAATTTTTATTAAACTCACATTTTATAAATGGTGTAAAAATTTTTATAAAACATTACATATATTTTCTACATTAAATAAATGTTTTATTTAAAATAAATGCATTTTGAAATTTCAAATTTAGAACTAAACGGCTAGAAAGTTCACAGAAAATTTTCCTACACAAAAGAAAAACTAGGGGCGCTAGTCTAGGGCGGGGCCATTAATTACGAGGGCAGCCCCATTAAATTAGGGGGACCGCCCACCTATTTTAAGGGACGCCCATAGTAGACGCTCCTCTAGATTGTCCTTTAAATACGGACTTTTCTCCTATATTTTCTTACCTTTTGCACTCATTGTTTATGTTCTAAAATAGCCCACACATCTCATTAAAATCGTTTGATCATCTAATCATAAAGCTTTGTTTCCAAGTGAGCCAGCCCTCTATTCTCATGTGCATGAAGAAGATTACTTCCATCATCAGTGAAACATATTATACTTTGTGTGTTGTTGCAATTTATGGCATCCATATCATAAACTTGTAAATTATTTGTAAATCTTGTTAAAGTTGTTGTAGATGTTAGACTTGGTGATGTTGTAAGTATAGTTAGAATCTTGGTGATCTTTCCTCTGTAGTGTAGGTAGGGTGTGATTATAGTGTATTCTTGGTGAAGTAGTTGTTGGAAGAAACTAAGGTGTAAAGAAATTGTGTAGTATGATAAAAGTCGTGGAGTAAAAGTTATAATAGTGAATGTTGTGGTAGATTGGTTCTAGCTAAGATTAGAACTTGACATCTAGCTTAGTGTCGGAAATCAAGATAAACAAAAGTAGTGTAAGGTTTTCTTCGCCATAAGGGAGCTTATTGACATAGTAAAGAAAACTCTCGAGTTAGGTTCTCGAGGAATAGAGTATGGTGAAAGAGGTCGCATTCATTAAACGAACCACTCATAAAATCTCGCGTTGTGGTTTGATTTGTTCTTCACTCTTATTTTATCTTGCATTAATATCTTTTTTCCTATCCTATTTGGACTGTTTAGATAAGTATATTGTCCATATTATGCAAGTGTAGTATTCAATAAAGTCGAATCTAGAATTTTTTTAAAACACGGCTTAAATCCTTAATTAAAAAAGCGGTAAACTATTCAACCCCCTTCTAGTTTTCACAGTTATGTTAAGAATGCTTTGTATAATTGGCTTGGTTTTTGATGGTTTTTGAAAACATTTTGTTTACATTCTGGAAGTAAAATGGCGGACACTTCCCTGAAGTGCGGCGTACTTTCTGGAAAATGGGCAAAGTGCAGCGGTTTTAGGGCAAAACTGGCGTACTTTCTGGGCTGATGAAAAATCATTCCGAATTTTATGATTAATTTTAAATAAAATTTCATAATATGAATAGTGTTCTTTTAGAAACATCAAGCATGCATCAAATAACTTCTAAATATCCTAATTCAAAGGGTTAATTGTTCATATGAAAACATGGATTTTAGTTTTCCTAATCTAATCGTTATAAACCCTAATGGACAAGTAATTTAAACAAATTGATAATAAACAAGTTAAGGAATGATATAAACATATCCTAGGCATGATTAAATGATTAATGGATTGATCTTTGAAAACTTTTTGTTGTTTTTGTGAGAACCATGGCGGTTTCGTGGTGAGTGTGTGAGGTTTTTTTATAGTGTTAAATTCAGTTTCGCAAGTTTTATTTATGATAATCGCTCAAAAGTGTAGACAACTTCCCAGTTAGTGCGGCGTATTTCCCTTTTATAGATAAATTTTTTTAAACATTATATTGCCATACATCATTTTAAACATAATTTCAAACTCCATATATACTTGATATTAATGATTAGCCTCATATCGAATTAATATCCGATACATCAAATGTAATCAATATGGATTTTTACAAATGCTTTTATTTTCTAAAACACAATAATAAAAAGTAAAAACTGGAGTATATAGCTACTCTTTATTCCAACTTGTTCCATTTCTTCATTCCATAAACTAGTTGGGTGACATGATGTTACTCACCTTGTGATACTTTGATAACTTCCTGTCTGTTTTCTTTGTTGTCAATCCTTGCAAATAAACATTTCCATATGGATCAGTTAACCTTATCTCAGTTTGCGATTTCCCTGTTGCTTCCTCTTATTTAGTATATGAGCCCTTATAATCATGCTTCCAATTGACTTGCTTTAATTGTACTGGTAACGAGCCAAGGAAACTAATCGCCTTCTTCCAAACGCTAATTTTCTGGAATGGGTTAGTTACTGTTTGTATAGCTAACGATCGCTCATCTGGATCGTTACAATTCAAGTCCATTGATGCAGGATTCGGTCATATATTGTGTACAAACTTATTCCTTTTATCTGGTAATCTTCCTCGTCATCACTATCACTTTCTGCGTTTCTTATAACGATCTTGCAGCACGGAAGGTTTGGTGACAAAACCCATCAAAGGTTAAGAAAAGTCTCTTAGGAGTATTGACTATGCCACTAATCGTACGCAGGAATCCCTGACCAACAACTATTGGTGAGTCACGATCAATTAGAATATCCAGGATTAGAACTTAGCAATTAGGTAGTGACCCCTACTTGAAGAAGAAATTTTGGGAGTATACCCATAGCTTATACTAAGTGTGATTGATCACGTGATTCCTCTATCCACCTTTTCAAATCTTCTTTTTTTTTGTTTTTTTTTTTTCTCTCCCTAGTTGTTCATATATTTGGTTAGGCATAGTATTTATATCCGACATAGTATCTGCTAACACATTTTCATTAACCTGTCCTTCCAATCTTATGGGAAATATAAATCCTCTAGGGTCGTCTTTTTCTTTTAACGCTTCTCCCTTAATCCTTTTTACTGCCTCTTCTTCTTCTTTTACAATCTTTCCATCTAAATCCACCTTGTCCTTTCCAAACTTCATGAGAATTTTAGCTATTGTCTCGATTATAGGCATTTCCTCCTCTAATAAAGCAAACTTTCGGCTCATTCTGATTGTTATTGCTTCTTTAACCGCTTCTTCTTGAGTCAAATGACCTTCAGATGATGAAGATGTTCCTATATCTTGATAGAAAAAGTTAAGGTTTTCCATTGCCCACTTCTTATTACGGCTACTCTTCCCCATTTTGCATACGAATGGCGGAATTCCTTGTTCACCCAACAGTGGTATACCATCTATGTTAAAATCAAGCAAATGGTCCCACATCCTCATTGCTCTTTCCTTCTTCTTTGTTTCTTCATAAGAATGGATCAATATAGGGGTATATTGTGACCAGTTCAACCGACATTAGTACTTGCCTTGGTCAGGCCCTAAGGAATGATCTACAAATTAATCCCCCTAGGTTTCAACATCATTCTTTTCTAGATTGATATGGATTTCAAAAAGTAGATTTTCACCTCTGGGTGAAACAATGAGTTCCTTCTTAACACTTTGTTTTCCTTCTTTAACTTTTGTTCCAAGACATAGCCTTTACTTATATTCGTTCTAGATCTTATTCTCCCTTATCTAAGATTAATCTCACCATCATAAGCTTCCAGCCCATTGACAAAACAAGGAGCCACAAATCTATCGCTAACTTCTTCGGTCCCCATTTGATAAAAACCATAGCCTTCGTTTCTTTCTTTTGCCCACTGTTAGCAGTGTCTTGAAATTTTGGAGAATTCCAGTCTCCAGATCCTTCAACTTTATCACTCGAAATTACAACAACGTCTTCTCCTAAGCAAATTTTCCAAGACTCGAATTTGGCCACTAACTTCTTAAAAGAAGACAATATTAAACAAACATTGTGGGTTAGTTAACAAATAATAATCACCTTTTTCATTTTAATATTATCAATGCCAGATAGCATTTTTAAGTTTAAGCAATTTTGTTCAAAAATAAAGAAACAACATTTGTTTGTTTTAAGCCAGAAAGTATCGGCGCACTTTAGGAAAAACTACGGTGTACTTTTGGTTTAGTATTTTTATGTTTCTTATTTTTATTGTTTCCTAAACATTTATTTATCATGGCAATTATCCGGTTTTTAAGTACATTTATCATCATATTGTTTTTATAGTTTTCCTTAATTCTTTTAAAATTTCCATTTTTATTTTTATTTTGCAGGGAGTCTAAGTTTAATAAGCAACATCTAGTAAGCAAGAAACACATATAAGTATTTATAAATTTAAACAAACAAGGCAAAAAATAGTTCTTTTTTATTTTTTTCATTTTGATGTACAATTTATGATAATATAAGATTTTGACAATTATGAATACAAGGAATAAGTTCCACATTTCCAAAATGGTCAATTTATAGTTTATGGCTTTTTGGTTTTGATGTTCTCCTTTTTTTGAAAATGGATTCTGTTTGTGAAAGGGACAAGAAGTGTGGCGTACTTGCTAAAAGTACGGCGTACTTCTATGATTTGTAGAAAAACTGACGCACAATGGTTATGTGTGGCGCACTTTCCGTAAAAAATTGGTCCAGTTTGCCAGAAAACTGTACGGCGATTTTGAAAATTTTAATTTGTAATATAAAGATGACTAATTCAAGAATGCAATCAATCCCCAGCAACGACGGCAAAAACTTTAATGTGTTATAAAAGCTTTAAATTTATATTACTAGTTTTATCCAATTTCCAATTAACACACGGGTAAAGTATAAACCCCCGTTTATAGTATAGGTTTAGGGTAAGACCAGGTCGTTCCACGGGATTCGTTATTCTTAGAAAGGGTCGATTATATTACGAAAGGGTTATCTAATAGACTGTCACGATCTAAAGATAAGGATTCAAATTCAAGATATAAAATGATGTTTGCTTAGGGGATGAGAACAACTAAAGATAAACTTAGATGGATAATGGGTTCAAGAATTAAAGTATAATCGATTAAAGAAACGGTTAGTTTACTAAAATGATTGTCTATTTATTATAATCAAAAATCCTTTCGGTCTTTACTTTTGAAAAAATGTTTTAAGTTCGATTCATGTTTGGAAAATAGGAATATGGACTTTCTTAACCACCACAAGTCCTGCATAGAAACTCTTGGAGGTCTAGGAATACCAACTCTAGGTACACCCGGCTGCGGATCCTCAGGAATAAGCTTATCCTCAGAGTCGATCAAATCCCTAAGCGGAGTCG
>BQNB010061758.1:2915-24046 GCA_026074375.1 Tanacetum coccineum
GGGGGGTGAATACGTTTCAATTAAAAACTTTAGATTTGTCACTACAAAAATTACATCACTCTTTACCGGCGGTCCCATAAATATACGGGGGCCGCCTAGTACATCAGGGGGCCGCCCGATTTATAGGACCGCCTCCAGAAGAGGTTTTTCAAACTAGATCTTTTGTATCAAATCACCAATTAAGCTTGACGCAATATAAGAAGTGTCGATAATAGATTTACAATAACTAATGCATATTCTATCAATATTTCCACACTCACAATATTTACTACAAAGAGCTACACAGCCATGGCTAACACAACATACACAACAATTCACATAATCATAATCACAATGCAAGTGCAAAAGTAAAGCGATAAATGTAAAGGCATAAGTAAAGAGAAAGTTAAAAGAAAATGCAAACCAGACACGATGATTTATAGTGGTTCGGTCACGAAGCTCCTCTTTGCCCTACTCTACTCCTCGAGTATCCAACTCGAGAGTTACTTCACTAATCAACAAGCTCCTTTTCGGCGGAGAAAACCTTATACCAAAGCTTACATTATTTTCTGACATTAAGCTAGATGTCGAGTTCTTCTTCAGGTACAACCAAACTCGTTATGTTTTGTGGCCCTACATAACAAACCTTGTGTTTTATGGCTTAAACACATAAACCGCGTCGCTTACATTATTTTCCGACACTAAGCTAGATGTCGAGTCCTAATCTTAAGGAAAGAAGGAAATGATAGAAGATTGGATCACATTTAAACAAGATTAAACAAGTTAAATGATCAATGGTTTAGAGAGATTTAGTGAGATCTAGAGAAAGAAAGAACAGAAAGAAAATCTTGCAAAAGGGTTATGTAAATAGTTGGAGGTGACCCACTATTTATAGGAGCTGAAGAACAGCCTGTTAGGATACGGCGGTCCTAGATATATTAGGGGGCCGCCGGACAATTAAGTGGGTCGTCGGCCTATTTAAGGGACCGCTCGACAGACACTCCTGTTTTTCTCTTTTTATGGTGACAAACTTGTCTAGTGAAAGTGACACTTGTTTTGGGGGAAAATAGCCAAATTTGAATTTTGAAATAATTACCACATTAAACATTTATTTATAATTCAAAAATAATTTATTTAATTAATTTTTGAAAAATTGTTTTGTAACATTTATAAAAATGTGATGTTTTAAGACAAAAACTTATTTCTTTGATCATCCTACAAGTTTAATGTTTGTTTGTACATACCTTATGTGATTTATGTCGGGTGCAAACAAACATCGGTGTTGATGCAGATTTGAGACGTCGAGAGATGTTGATGTATGTATGAATTGATGATTTGTGATTACGAGTAACTAGCATACTTTATATTACGTATTACAAGTCACATGTTTGTCATCACCAAAACATAAAGATATCATATAGATTAAATATCATATATTTGCACTAACAAAGTATACATATGCAAGTTATAAGAACAAAACTAAATTTTTATAAATTGAAAGGATTAGTGTGATGTTGCAATGTTGCACAGTATGTAGAGTTACAATTCGTAAGAATGGAAACTAATAACAAAAAGGATAAGGATCTTCTAAAGTTTATTTGAACTTTAGAGGTAAAGTTTCCTCACAAGGATAAAGAAAATCGGGTCCCGCAGTAGGCCCCGGTATTATCTATGAGAGAGAACTTTACCTTTAATATTCAAATGAACATTAGAGGAATTTTTTTCCTTACAAAAATAAGAATACTGTTGGTATAAAGGAGTGATGTACTACGCAGTGATAGATTATGCATTAGTGATAAACGACTAGTCGAATGTAAATAACTAAATATTGTTGGGCTTCTAAACCCTTATAGACAAATAAATAAGTAAGATTTTTCGGGTCTTATAGGTGATAACCCCGATAAGATAAATAACTCAACCCTAAGCCGACCCTATAACGATATCGAGTTATCAGGTTTGGGTGGAATTAACCCGATAAACTTTTTCAACCCGACTTAACCCGAACCTATAAGTCTTATCGGGTTCGGGTCAGGTCAACCCAACCCTATTGACACCCCTACCCGCAAGGCTTAGAACTGACCCGTAGTATATGATGGTTTCTGAGTGAGCACTAGCTTGGATGCCTTAGATAACATAGTCTCTCTCTTATTACTATGTTGGATCAGATGTTAGTTACACCAAAATGCAAACAGACATTGTGAAGAAGATAATAACAACAATACATGATTTATTAAATCATGTGTTTTGAGTTATTTTTAAAAGTGAACATGACAATAATTTGTGAACGCATAATCTATGAGTGCAAAATGGCAACATGTAAAAAACACGGCAGTAGGAAATGTATGAGCATAGCACATTACTTTACTTTAGAAAGAAGTGCAGTAAGCCAAAAATTGCAATTAGGAAAGGAAATGCAGCAGGTTAAATTAGTGTAGAGCAGCAAGGTTTACATGTAGCTAATTGTTTTGGTACATTGTCGTGTAAACAAACCGTATGTTTTGTTCAGGATATTGAGACATGGGGAACAATTATAGAGACCAGATGTATTTCCCTATAAGGTTGCCTGAGTTTGAAGCTGAAATGCGAAAACATATTTAAGATGATCATGAACGGAAGAAGCATGAGCTAGCAGAGGAACATAAAAGAAATAAGGCTGAACTAGAATATATGCGTAAAGAAATTGAAGACCAACGTGACAAATTAGTTGTAGATGCAGTTGAGAAGCTTATACAAAAGTTACCTCGTAGAGTTGTTAGAGTTTTTACCATAAGTTATCGTATCTGTTTGGTTCAAGGTACGTTCCTTTTATTCGAATTTCATACAAAACATGCTCTAAAACATGAGTATCTCCTAGAGTTTAGTTAGTTTAGTCTGATCTGAGTTCTAATTTGCTAGTATTATTCTGTTCTATGTGCTGCAGTTTGTGTGTCCACCCATTTCACCACTTACTGCTTCATGGACGTTAATACTTAAACTGTCACCTGGGGCTATTTGATCAGTTGCATTTGTACTTACACATCGGAAAGAAAAAAAACTATCTATGCCAAACTGCTTATCCAATTATAAGTAGTTTCAATAAACATGATATGATATGGAATAATTAATTATGGAATTGATATTAAATAAGTATTAAAATTACTACATATGTTTTATTTAGGTAAAGATTGCCATCCGACTTGTTCTACAAGAATAGGATTATTATATATAGATGATTAAGGTTGTAATCTTATTATGTTGAATATTAGGAAAGAATTAGTGATTTGATATCATTATTGGGAGAGAGATCAGCCTCTCGCAAGTTGATCACCTATCTTTATTTATCGTTATTCGTTCTTTTAATCTCTTTTATCGATCTGGTTCGTATCAAAACAATCCCAAACAGCCTCTATGAGTATATTAATAAGCAATCCCAAGGAGTCTCTATGAAGAGGTAATTCATTAAGCAATCCTGAACATCCCTTTAAGCAAGTAGCTTAATAAGCAATCCTAAACATCCCTCTAAGAAGTTAATTCAATGTGCAGCCCCAAACAACCCTATCGACCATTTATTTTAAAGTAATACAAATTCAATTCCACCCGACCAGCATATATCAGTAATAAGTAACATGTTAAATTCGTCACCTCTATATGACCACGTGTTCAATTAATTCTAAATAACACCCATCGTTAAAATCAGAAATTTCAGACAAGACAATAGACATGAGCTTTGGGAGCTTATAAGGTGGATACAATGAGAAGAACAACCTTGTATCTTAACTTCAACCTCCTTGACTACCTCGACAGCCTCGGATGAAATACATTACCTCGACAACTTCCTTGACTATCAAATGATCAAATTTTGGGTAAAGTGTTTTAAACAGATAAATCTAACTTTTTGTTACCAACTTAACAAATGAAATTGATCAAACACTTGACTAACCTATAATCGAACAAGTGATAAAGTCATTGTTCTCTCACAATGATTGTAATTGGATACATCAACATGCAGATCAACTTGCATTAGACCCAATAGAAAGTTGGTCACCGGTAAGGGAAACGAGAGTTAAAGTCACACGTTACAAACAATTTGAACTTTACGTTATTTCATATCAACTTCCTGTTGAACCTCACCAATGTGGTGATGAACACCTTGGTTTGCTTGAGCGTCAGCTTCACAATTGTACTCCATCAAATATTACAGTAAATAAAATAAATCGTAAATTTAGTAAAAATATATCATTTAGATATATTTTAACTACTACTATTTGTGTCGAAATACTACAAATGAATCCTTTATTTCACAACAGTCATCCAAAGCATAGTGTTTACAACGACCATATGAATTGTTTTATAAAGAAAAGTGTTGGCTAGTAAACTTAACCCTCCCTGAAAATTTTGCTCATTTGATAAACCCATTATTCACCCGTCAACCACCCATAGTAAATGACATGCTAAGTTGCGGACTTCATAAAAAAATTAGTAACTAAAAAGTTGCTTAAGATGGATCCAGTATCAGTTTTTTAGACTACTACATTGCAAAAGTTTCATAAAAACTATCTAGACATGTATACCATCGACACAGAAAAATTTATAGAGAAAATGATATCAGATATACATACCCTTGCAACATGACAATTCTTAAAGGACAGAAGCTTGTCCTTCGACTCTTTCACCACATTGCACAAATATGCCTAATATTATCAATCAGGTTATTGTTTCCATTCCTTGGGACATCGTGGCCAACCTAGCAAGCTGAGCAGCCGCGACTTCATAACCGGCATTGTTTGTATGAGCCCTCCAAGTCTGGCTCACTTTAACGATGGTAACAACATCATTACGTACACAATCACTAACACGACCATACTCTCCATGACCACTGTCATTGTGAGGTGGTTGGATTGATGCCTGAAGGTGTGAAAAATGAGGAGGGTGAGATCTGATTTTAAAGAGAGAGAGAGAGAGACCGAGTGATATACATCTGTTAGAGAGAGATGGATAGTTTGATGATGGTGGGCATGAGAGGGTGAGTGGATATGCTACGCGTTGGGAGAAAGGATGTATAGGAGAAAATAACGTGTCGGGCCAGTTAACAATTAATGTACCAGGTCGGAATGGTCAGGTGGATAGCAATTAATGCCATAAACCCGACATCCCGGTAATTGTGATAATATTATATTTTTCATGTTAATTTTTATATACCATAATTGTTCAAATTAGGGGTGAGCAGAAACCGCACCGCAAACCGTAAAACCACAAAAACCGCAAAAAAACTGCACCACAAAAACCGCACCATGACAAAAACCGGTGAATCAGTTTTAATAACAAAAAAAAGCGCAAAATGCGGTGCGGTTGCGGTTTTACCCGTAAAACCGAACCACAAAATCCGCACCGCACCGCACATTAATTTTATAAAACCGAAAAATGACACATTGATTATTTAATGTGTTTTATAAGGCTTCTAGTACATATTATCAATAATATTTTAAGTGATGTGTGTTTACATTAAATATATGCATTGTTATAAATGAAAACCACAACATTGTAAACTAAAAACTGCAAAAACCCACATTAATTATATAAATCATAAGTGATGGTGCGGTGTGGTTAAAACCCGCAAAAATCAAAAAAAACCCGCAAAATCGAAACCGCAAAAACAACGTGGTTGCGGATTCTCACTTTTTAAAAACCGCAAATGCGGATGCGGTGTGGTTTTTGCCAGAATCCGCACCGAACCGCACCATGCTCACCCCTAGTTCAAATGTACTGATCAATCATGAAGCCAACATAATATTAATAAAGCGATATAGCCTACATATTTGAAAGCTTTGAATATATAAAGATTTTCCAAGATTTTCACATTGTACTACACCAAACTCAGTAACATAAAATAGGGATGAATCTCACATCGTTATAAATGTTTAGTGACAAAAGTCACACAAATACTATTGTCTAGAATAATTAAATAAAAAATAAGTAAGTCAATTAAGTTTCCTATTATTTTTGAAATTAAGTTTGCTTTTTTAGGGTTTAGTTTTGTTCAAAGTGTTGATCTACAAAGGATAAATTATGTAGAGTCGAGTTATTTTAGAAACTGGTTTTCCTTAACATACCGAGGGACAATCCTCAACCGTTGATTACATGGGATGAGATCAAAGGATTAAAAACATGGAGGGACCATTCTTGCACAAATTTGAAACATGAAAGAGGGACTAAAATTGTAAATTTTAAAAATTAAACACCTACCTTCCAAAATCGTTTCATAACTCAAAATTTTTTCTCTCTCATCACCCAAAAAACCCAAATATCTCTCTGAAACCCTAAAGATTAAAATCATCAAAAAACCGCCATAAGAAAGCTTAATAATCATAAATAAACATAGAAATCGATCAATCGAAGCACACACTGTCTCATATTGCAAAAATAACAACACCGCAAAAACAACAGGAAGATGGTACGGTTTTTATAATGATTTATTTTGAATTTATTTAACTTTCTAGTGTTTAAGGCACCGAAGAGTTACAAAACTTTGACATTTTGGCTTGGTGGAAAAAAGGGAAAATCAAAATTCCAAATTTTATCCGCTATGGCTCGTGACTTATTAACGGTCCAAGCTTCGACGGTAGCTTTTCGAAGTCGGCACTTTTATATTTGAGGTAGGAATTATATCGGAAAAGAAGGTCAAGACTAACCCACGAATCGTGGAAGTATGTGTGTGTTTGAAAGATTTTTTGGACGGAGTAGGATAGGGTACACTGACAACATCGTTGGGAATGTGGATTTATAAGAAGTTGAAGAAACTATAGCAAGAGAAGAAGTTGAATTAGGGATATCACCTCCGAATACCGAATTAGATGAAGGTGAGTTTGAAGACTTAGATATTGAACACGTAGATGTAGAAGATTTTTTGGAAGATTTAATGGATTGAGTATAACGGGTGATGGCAATGCCGAAGCTCGACATACTTGACTACTTGAGTACACTAATATGTTTTCGGGTGATGGCCATGCCGAAGCTCGAAATGTATTAGTATTTATATATTTTTAGTTGTATAATTGTATTGTTTAAATAAAAGTTATGATTGTATTTTTTAGTATGTTTCGGTGCAAATAAAAAGTTATGATTTGTATTTTTTGTTTGTTTTCGGTGTATTGTTTAATATAATGTTTGATTATTAACAAGTTTATTAATAAATGTTCGAGTTTTAAATTCCGAAAAAAAACCGAACGCTATGAAAACCGATTCCGAATCATTTTATAAAACCGAAAAAACCGAACCGGTAAAAAACGATTCGAAATTTATAACCGAAAAAAAAACGATTCCGAACATTTATAACCGGAAAAATAATCCGATTTCGGAAAAACTCGAAAAAACGAAACCGGTTATTAGTTAAAACCGGTTTTTTTTTAAAACCGGTTTTCTAATAACCGAAAACCGGTTTTAATGGTGTTTTTTTTGCACACTAGGATGCCCAACTAGGCTTTCTCCTTAATTGGTGAGGGATGGCAAGAGGAACAATCCATACATTATGCAGAGCGTGAAAATATTGGGCCCAAGAATAAACAATGTTATTCTAAACATAATCAAATGATGTTTACTAAACATTTCTCCTTCAAAAGGATGACAAGAAAAAAAAAGGTCCAATCTATAAAGAAATTAAATAAATCTTGTGAACCTGAGTCAACGATGTAGGTCAATTGATGATTAGGACAACCGATAACGGATGATAACTAAAAACTTACTGCTTGGACATTTCCTCAACGTCAATCAAGCCACTGGAACATCAATCCAGAAATGCAATATAAAGATTGGATACAACCTTACACCACTGCAGTTTTTCAGAGTTAACAAGCACTCTTTTCTGGAACTTATTCGCTCCTGCAAGGTGGATGCGGTAAAACAATGGTCAAGGTACGTTGAAAACCATATACAGTTTTATAAAAATATTGGACATAAGGAACACCAATATCTTCTTTCGTTTTTGTTTTTTTATTGATCAGATCTTTCTTCATTACAGTGAGAAGACTTTTAAAATCACATTCAAAACCCGTAACATGATCTAACCATTCATCGATTGTTTTCAAATGAATTTGAAAGAAATCTACTACAAAGCGAATGATTATTTCAAGGTGGGTTGGGACAATTGCAGTTCTTTCAAGCCGATTTCAAAAAGCGAGATTTCAGCAAACCGTCAAGCATCATTTCGAGACAAACACAAAACCTGGTTGTATAAAGATTGAGGCTGATGAAAATTGAATCTTTATTTTACCGGGGACATTCCCCTTTACCCAAAAAAAAAAAAATTGTCATTCATAAGGAGAAGAGGGATTAATTTTACAAGCCACAATATTCGGTTTTTGAATGCAAACTAACCGTTGATATTGCAAAAATGAAAATATACACTACTTGGACAAACGATCAATTTTGGAAAAGTAAAGAATTGCTACATTAGTTTGCAATAGTAAACAAAAATAATCGCTGCATAAGTGCTAAATAATTTTCTGCCGGGTTTTATTTGGTTTTCATGTAACAACCAACCAGGTTTTGCTAAAAGTTTACTTTGCTATCTGATTGCAACTACAAAAAATTACTATCTTTGCATACCTGGTGCAGCTATGGGTTGCCAAGTGATTGGGCGTCCTTCAGGCCTTCTATTCATGTATACCACTGTGTAACTGGAACATACACAACGAGGTAGGCTTCATCAATGCCATGGCTACAGCTATTAGATATGACATAACACAAGACATGCTCAAAGGAAGGAGGCATTAGATTTGAGCCTGATACAGAATGGGACAACTATAATTTGGATTTGATTTTATCTCTAGCAAGTCAAGTATGTTACATTAACATATTTGGCTAATTAGAAACGCGTCAATTGGTCAAACATCTCCCGCGACATACTTTTTGTAACCAGAATACACATTGATTATAATATTGTTGCAATTATGTAGTTTGTACAATCGTATTTACTATCTTAAATATAAGTAAATTCAAAATATATAAGACATGAAAGTGTTTGCCCATTAAAACATGTTGACTCCTCAACCCGCCCGTTTTCCAAATCTACCCATTTTGACATGTTGCTAAACCCACCAGCCCCACCCATTTTTGCCACTTGTGGAGTTTGACTTACACCAAGAGTGTGAAGTGCTATAGTTCATGAATGTTAGGAAGACATATTGTCTATCTCAACCTTGTAATGTTAATGGCATCAGCCTTGTTATTTGTAAGTACCAGATTCCTACTAAGCTAACGGGAAATAGTGAGAATCCTAGCGATAACTAAGCATGTATTGAGTTTGTTGTTTCCCTTTTCTTGCAAGTTGCAGTTTATATTGTGTACTATTTATCGTAAACAAATGACATATTGCAGGAAACCATAACACGAATCCTAGAGTGATGTAAGCATATTGGAACAGGGGTATAGCAGAATAGCAAGAGTACAATCTTCTATTGACATGTAAACCAACACTCCCAATGACGTCCAATTTAGATAGAAATCATGCCATTGCATTTACGGTAATAGTTTGTTATTCAACTAAAACTACTAATCTAGTATATCTTAATTCTCATGCAAGCATTACCTCTCAAATAAAAAAAAAATTGGGATACGGATATAATACTTATCTTAAGCTCTAATGATACTCGAATATTAATAGTGTCTAAGGTCTAACAGATTCTGATATAGCAGAACTCAAGATAACAGTTTAACACCACCCAAAAAAAACATAAATTCCCAACTTAAAAAATAACAGACATAACCTGAAATACATTGATGAGGCATCATGTTACTCCACACTTGGAACTATCTTTTTCCTGCATAGCAGAACATAATATTAGATACTTCTACACCACACTGAATATTTATAAAAGTAATAGCTCAAGCATTTGCCCAAGGTTGAAAGATTACCCGATGAAGTCCTATTGATATGACCATATGTTCTAAACAATTTGGCTACAGTTTTTCGACCACCATGCCAACAAGTGCATCATTTCAAACTATATGAGACCATTATCATTCTCTGTCTCATAGGATTTGGCGACTTTCTTCCTATTTCAAGCATCATATTACGTATCATATGAGCTTCATGCAATTTGTTTTCTTCAAGTAACGTGTGAAGCAACGAGTAACAATTAGACTGAGATGGTAAATAATTATGAGCAATCATATCTTCACATATATTCAATGCTTCAGTGACCAGGCGAGAAGCACAAAGACTAATAAGCATATACTCATAAGCAATTTTGCTAGGAGCAAACCCTCTCTTACACATTGCGTGTGAAAGAGACAAAGCATCAATCAACCTATCATTTTTACAAAAACCCATAATCAAACTGTTATATAGAATTCTATCCGGGAAGCACCCATCAGCATTCATTCTGTTAAACAGCCCAACAGCAGCATCAATTTCACCAACCTGAATATGTCCTTTAATAAGAATAGTGAACGATACTTGATTGGGACCCACGCCCTGTTCTTCCATCACATCCAGCTGATCATATGCTTCCTCAAACTTCCCCATCCGACAAAATCCAGTTAATATTCCATTATACAAATATAAATTAGGCATATAAGAAGTCCCATTAATTCCTCTGATTAACTTGATTGCTAATAACTTGAGATCTTTATGAGTTGTTAAGGAAATTCTCATATCATTCTCATTGAGCAACGGCGAGTTCTGATAAAGTAGATGATATAAATCCTCCCTATCTTTTTGGGACTTTGAATGTGAATCATGCCAAACACCATTGTAACATTGAATATTCCTACAAATGCCACTAATCAATGTAATGTAGGTGATATGATCACACTCTATATGACTTCTTCCCATTAAAGAAACTAATCTAAATGCGAATTCAAGTTCCCCTTTCCTTAAAAAGTGACCAATAAGAGAGGTATAGAGCACTTTATTTGGCATAAAACCATCTTTCAACATACTCCCTAGATACGTCACACCCTTTTCCAACTTATTTTTCTTAACCAATCCACTAATAAGCGCAGAGTAAGCACGTGAATCTGGCTGTATTCCATGCTCGGTCATTTGGTTAAATAATCGGTTAGCTTCATATGCTTGTCCATTCTTGGAGTAAACATTAATCATTTTGGCATACAGAGCCTCATCAGGATATACACCACTTTCAAGCATCTTTTTTAACACGGTGATGGCTTCAGAAAACTTCTTCTCTTTTCCCAAACAGCCTATAATGCAATCATATATAGCAACACTAGGCTTCATTTTCCTGTCATCCATTAGACGAAGAACATCAAAGGCAGATACCAAGTCACCGCGCTTACAATGTTCACTGACCATAACCAAAAAAGTTGTCGAATCAGGAGCCCTACCCATGCCTTCCATAAGTCCAATTAAGGCTGTTGCATGCTCTCCAAATCCTTCTTGACAGAAACACTTAATCAAGGAGTTATAAGCTGAGATCAAAGGCTGGAATCCAAGAATGATCATGAAAACCACAGAACGCAACGCATCATCACTATTTCCTCCCATACATAATCCCATAATATATATACTATAAGCCATGTTCGCTAATTGAGGCCTGCTTTCCATAATTCTCCCTAAAACATGCTCGATTTCATATTCAATGTTCTGGGTAGGGCCAAAAGAAACGGAAGAATATAAAGGGTCAATGCCACAGCCATATTTAGCAATCACATTCAAAATCTTTAGTGTAAGATGAAGCTCGTGCCCTTTCGGAAACTCCTTCATTAGTGCAAAAAAGAACACTTGATCAGGAATTACTCCAGATTCGAGCATCTTTTGGTACACCTCATCAACCTCTACTCTGTTTTCTTTATATAGCGATGAGATAATCGGCGTATAACAATGTACATTGGGCGTTAGGTCCCTATCATACATGCTACTCAACAAACCCAACGCACTATCAACTTTACATTCTTTACAAAATTTACTAATCATAATCTGGTAAGTCAACACATCGGGTTCAAGTCCTAATTCAATAAAGTGCTTGTGTAAAACCCACACTTTATCAAATAATCCCGAACTAACGAACCCTTGTATCAAAGTGTTATACGTATAAGTATCTAGCTGACAACCCATCTTAAGCATTTTATAAAACAACCTTAACCCCATTTTTACTTTCCTATTCTTAGAATAACCGTTAATTAAACTAGTATACATAACCTTATCCACAAAAAAACCATACGACTCCATTTCAACACTCACCATTTCCGCTTCTTCAACTCTCCCCATCTTACAAAAACCAAACACAAGCGACTTAAACAAGTGAGCAACAGGTGCCACACCTCTCTCAAGCATCATATCAAACACGTGGCGCGCTTCATCTACATACCCTTTTAACGACAACCCACCAATCATCTTATTATAACACGAAACACCAAGCCTAATTCCAACACCATTAACCTTAACACAGTACTCATACGCATCAACTAATCTATCGCGCGCAAACACCTCCGTTATAACCTCCGAAAACGCCCTTCCACTAGACAAAGACTTAAACTCCACGAGCTTTTGAAAATGATACTTTTCGTCTTTAACTCTTCCTAATTTACAATAACAAACCATCAGAGAACCTAATAACAACCCATCCGGCTTAACCCCTCGTTTCACTATCTTATCACTATACAAACCTTCAGCTAGCTCGTATTCGCCTGCGTTAACTAGTCTACTAATGTGGGTAGAGTAAGTTGCTAAGTCAAGTTCTAGACGCTTGTTACGCGCGAAACTAACTACCGAAATTTGATCAGCGAGAGTGGGAGACTGCGAAACGAGACGGTGGATAAGTTTACGGGCAGACGATAACTGCCCGCGTGTAATTAAAGTTTCGGCTAAGGAAAAGCAAAGGGATTTATGGTCTTGTTGACATGGGGTAACTGTTGTTGATATGGGTTTTAGTAAAGGGGTTGTGGTATATGATTTAGTTAATGAGTTGAGGATTAATGTTATTAAGTTATGTGGTTTATGATTATTGTTTTTAATCATAGTTCCATCTGATACTAATTTAATGAAATGATTTTTTATAAGTAGGATTAGAAATGAAGAAGAACCTGGGTGTGCCGGAAAATGGGTTAAACCGGCGCCGGAGAAAGTGTAAAACCCTAGAAGATGGTGGCGGGTAATATGTCGTGAAAGTGTTAAACCCCACACCACATGTTTGGGAGAAACAACTATTTACGGGGTGTTTGGGTAAGCTGGGTTATGCTCAGAGGTGAGGGAATCCGTCGGCTGTTGGCTTGGTGCCAAAGCCATGGGCCCTAAATGGCCAACGGCGCACGACTACATTGGCTCGCGTAAAAAAAAACAAAAAAAAAAAAAAAAAAAAAAAAAAAAAAAAAAATAAAAGAAAAAAAAAAAAAAAAAAAAAAAAAAAAAAAAAAAGGGTCTTCGTGCCGTGGCTAACAAGCCCACGTCAAAAAAATAAACTTAAATTTTTTTTTTTAAAATCAATCGTTAGGAGGAGCGGATATTCAAAAATTACCCTCAAATCTAATTTTACCCTTTTAAAAATCTCTATAAAAATAACCTCTTTTTATTTCTACTTCACACACCTTTCAATAAATCTTCTAACTTCACTTTTCTCTACTTCTCTATATTTTTACTAAAAAAATGAAATTCATTCTCAACCCAAATCTAACAAATTGGATTTCCGGTATGCTTAACGACCCAACAAACCAAATGCGGGGTTCGTCTTCGAATCCGGGACTCATCCACTAATCGGCATTTCACCAAATGCCTTTCTTTGTCAATCCAAATTACCAACTTCTAATTTGACTAACAAGAAGATTGTTGATGTTTCAACATTTAAATGCATACAAATGCACCAACAAACAACCACATCAATTACCAAACCAATTCACCACTTCCCAACACTATTGAGCAACAATCGCACTCACTTTGAAGTCGAAGATACCGAAGATGAAGACGAGCCAGTTCCGACCCCGACGTCGAAGCCTAGCCGCGGCGTCCGTTTGAAGTCGAAGGCAAAAAAAACAAAGAAAAAGAACCGCCACTTGAGAAACAAAAAAGAATTCGTAATGCGTGGACTCAAGATGAGGAGTTGCTTTTGGCGGAATGTTTCATTCAAGTTTCCGAGGATCCAAAAACCGGGTGTGATCAAAAGCGAGATACTTTTTGGTACAAAATCCAAAATGTGTACAATACGGAAGCGAAGAAAAAAGGCTTCACGGAGCGTACCAAGAACATGTTGACGGGTAAGTGGACTCCAATGAATACCTCGGTTCTCAAGTTTAATCAATTGGTGCAAGAAACCGCGGTTCATAGTGGGGAGAATGATGATGATCATATGTCGAGGGTGCACACGTTGTATGATGCAACCGTGGGGGGTGAGTTTAAGCACCGGAGTGCTTGGCTTTTTTTGAAAGGCAAACACAAGTGGACAAACCCCGATTCGACTTTGCAAAGAAGAAATCGTCTTTTGGGCACCGACGAGGAACCGGAGCATTTTGGAGATGATGATTTGCCTCGACCACCCGGTTTGCAACGACTTGCTAAAAGTCAACGTACGAGTTCTAACTCGACCGCTAGCTCCGGTTCAAACCCGGCCGCGTATCAAGAATTCATGGCGGAACAATACGAGTTAGACCCCAATGCCAAAAATGACCGTTCTCGAGAAGCGAGTGGAAGACCGAAGGCGGGTGATCCAATCTCAAATGGATTGCGGAGGACATGTGTGTGCGACAAATCGACACTCGCGGGATGGATGCGGCCGCCCCGCTATCATCAACGGCCCAAAAGGCAAGAATCCGAAGCGCATATCCACCACCGACAAAAACTTGCGGCGCGCAAATTTATGATTTTTAATTTATGCATTTTCTTTTTATGTCTTTTAATTTTATGTCTTATAATTTAGGTTTTTTTTGTATGTATTGTGTTTTTTTAATGTACTTATTTTTAATTTCCAATAAAATTTTATTTTTAGTTTTATAAATAAGTGGATTTTTAAAATAATATCAAAAAAAAATGCTTATGGCACCAGAATTTGGTGCCAAACCTCTCACCATGATTCTGTGCCATGGCTTTCGGTGCCAAACGCTATTTTACTGACGTGACACCACTTTTAAAGTTTGGCACCAAGAGTTTGTCACCACGACTCCCTATGCTCTTATACATTACGTAGTAGTTATAATATTTTGGTGAGTTTGGAAAATAATTTTATAGGAAAAAACATAATTTTGACTAGTTGATAAAATCGTGCGATTTAATTAGTCAAAAAAATCAAAATTAAAAAAAAATTAGTAAAAAAGGTGAATATATAATTGTTCAAAACACAATAACACGGGCTTCACAAGCAGTATAACCTGAATGAACATGCTCAGTCAGATTGATGAAGCTTTTACCAAAGAAAGGGGGGGGATACAGGATAAAAAAACTAGTCAAAAAATACATTCACCAATACAGCTATGACTAGAAGATACTAGTTCTAGAACACCATAAAGAAACATTTATCTTGACTACATTTCCTATTCATACAAACACCCTACATATGTTCACTCCATAAACCATATAGGCTCTTGTATCAAGGCTTCATCTACACTAGGGGTGAGCATATGTCCAAGACCGGACCGGACCGGCTAAGACCGGACCAGACCGAGGACCGAAATGGTCATATTTCCGGACCACGGACCGGACCGAAATGGTCCATATTTTCGGACCGCGGACTTGACTGAAATGGTACGGTCCGGTCCGGGTCGGTCTTCGGTCCGGTCCGGTCCTACACGGCATTATCATCGGGTTTTTGGTCGGACCGGAACCGAAACCGAGACCGAATTGTCCTAAAATATCCGATGACCGAAAACTACCTTCGGTCCGGTCCGGTCGACGGTCCGGTATGCTCACCCCTACCCTATCGTAATTATAAAGGGAAAAAAGCTGTTATTTTTTGAAAAATGGAAAAGCGGAATGTGAACATATGCAAAAAAAGTATGGGGAAAGTCATATTCTCTAACATACGCTCGCAATGATTTTTCATTAGGATGGTTTGACACTGAAAATAATATTATAGAAAGTATACTCTATAAAAAAAGAAGGCACGTCAATTAAGTGTAACCACACACATAATAGGAAACTACCATGCTGTAAGAATCATGGCTGAAAAATAGCATACCCACACCATATTTACTTTTCATCTTCATCTAATCTCTCACCTTAAAATGAAAACAATTACAAACTCATCCATCACTAATCAACGCCAAAACACAACCTCACCATGTCACAGTCAAACTACATCGCCGCCCCACAACGTCGGACGCCCCACTACTAGACAGCACCACCCACATAAGAGCCGCACCACTCGCCAGAAACCAGCCCTAATCGACAAGGTTTCAGGTAATGATGTTGTTTTGGTGATTTTATAGATCTATAAATTAAAATAATTTTTGTAAGCTTATTTGTGTATGTTTTTATCTTTTTTAAATTCTATGATTATTTGGTTTCTAGGGTTTTGTTTATGATTTGTAGATGTTTTTTTTGTAAATGGTAGGGTTTTTATAGAATTTATTAACTTTTTTTGTTACAGCGATATGTCACCAATGAGTCGCCCGAAAAAGCTGTCGCCGAGTCGTCTGGAACAGCGCTGCCAAGTCGCTGGAAATGCCGCTGTCGAGTCGCCTGAATCGCTGACTCTGAGTTTGCATAACAGTTTTGGTATTTTTAATAGATTGTGTATATTTAGGAATGTTTTTGAACTGCTTTTTTATACTTAGTACAGAGACGGAGCTAGAAATTTCTATTAAGGAGGCTCAAAAAAAATATCGGTAGTTTACTATGATTTTTGTTTTTTAGAAGTTAGATTGAAGAGAAAAAGTTTTCAAATGCATGGTCCTTTTCTAAAGAGGCTCAAATGTTCAATCATACTTTAATAATTTTAAAAAATAATAAATTTAAAACTAGAAGGGTTTAAAATATGGGTTTTTTCAATAAAAGGATACGCACTGCCACCAAGTCATTAACAAAAATAAAGTAAATACTAGGTGTTATTTTAGTATATTTTCTTCCTAAACTTTCACTCAAAACCAGTGTTGGGGGGTGGGCGACATTAAAACTAGGATATTTAACCTTTAAAAGGCTTTAAATCTCTAAGGATGTTTTTGGGAAAGTCCTTGTCATAAGTAGGTCGTCAGTATTTGGAGGTGGTCGAGCACCCTCCAATCCCCCCCCCCCCACCCCCCCCCCCCCTCCCTGGCTCCATCACTGCTTGTTGGAGCTATATTTTTTAATCTAGTTTGCATGAATGTTTTGGTGTTTTTTTAGATGGTGTAGTAAAATAATTATTAATAGTTGAGTTTTTTTATAGATCTTAAGTCACGGCTAATCATTTTCTTTCTTAATATTATTCATGTGGCCACCTGTAACATTCCGTATTTTCAGGTCATTTACGACGTCATATATTTCACTAATTATTATTTTTTCTTTCTCGTACGTGCCTGTTTATTTTAATTTTATTAGTTAAATAGAGAGGGGTGTGTGAGCCGTGGCCTATTGTGAGCAAAAGGGAGTATTTGTTTGATTTTTGCTAAGTGTTTTTGCTTGTATGAGTTACTTGCATGTATACTAGTATTATATAAGTGTTTAGCTAGTCAAAAGATGCAATAGGAGTCCAAGGAACATGTCCATGGTCTTAAGGAAAGTTGTTGGTCAAGGAGACAAAGGATGGCTTGGTTTAAATGCAATGTGAAGTACTCTTGACCAAGTTGCTAGTAAAATGACTCATTTTCTTATCTTTAGCTATTGGGTACAATCAAGGGTATTTGTTGAAGCGTTAATAAATTAGCGTGCTTCCGGTTATGCTTAAACGTAATTTTGCTTAAACGTAATTTATCGAGGAAACGTATACACTTTACGTATCCGATAAAAATAAAATGAACAAGGTTAATACTTTTTCTCAAAATAATTACTTAACCCTTGCTTGATGTAAACATTTAATTGTTTGATGCCCGTTTACATTAAACGCTAATATTTGGCGTACGCGATTTAACCTATCGCTTATGATTTAAAGCAAACACGTACAATACAAAAGGTACATTGTGGATTTATCGATGTCGTCAATGACTTGAAAACACAGGGTGTTATAACTTTCTTGTGTCATTTCATGCTTATTTCTGTATTTTAGATGCGTTTTAGATAGTTTTTCTGTTTTTATGCTTATTTCTTTGTTGGATGATTTAGTGCTGATTTCTTTTATAATTGTGTATAAGATGATATTTGTTAATTTTAGTGATTATTGATGAATTATTGAGATGTTTGGATGATTTTATGCTTATTTATGTAACATATTTGTTATTTAGTACTATTGATGGATTATTGAGTTATATAAGACATTAGAGTTTACATTTGCTCTGGATTTGCATAAACTTGTGATTGATATGCAGTTTATCACAAGTGATAAAGTATTTAAAAAGCAGTGTTAGATAATAGTATTGATACGTAGTTTATCAACAGTTATTTTGCGCATTTCGGCCAGCGTTCGCAGCGTTTCGTCCCAGCTACCATTTGCGATTCGCAAGCGACCTGGCGTTTCGGCATACGTTCACCCTAAGTGTTTTTCGCCACGTATCGCTAGTGCATTTCCGCAAAACAATATAGAGGATACAGTGATATATGTAATTTAAATCATAGACTAGTATATCTATAGTTATGTTCGGTAGTTTTTGTTTTACATGAAACATAAGATTTTTGGCTTATTCTGAAAATGGCAGTTCGTGATATTTAAAAAGGATCCTTGGCGTAATACAAGTATCTCTGGTTATCCTCTCAAAAAAATCTTTTTAAACGTTACAATTTCATACATCATGTTATTATCTAAAAAACACTTGTAGTTCAGATCATAAGAAACAAATTCTTTTGTAAAACCCATCTCCGGAGAACGTACTCGAAAGAATCGCTAAAAACAGAGTTAAAACGAATAAGTTACGACATTTACGAGATTTACGATAACTAAATCTATAAAAATAAATATATAACTGTTATGAACAGTAAAATCACTATTCATCAGAAAAACTCAAATTTTGAAAATGTTATATTTTGATAACTCGTCTTAATACGAAGGCGTGGACGTAAGAAACGAAAGAAACGGACTAAAAACGAGAAAGTTACGCCAGTTTTACTAAAGTATACTTATAAACGTTTTTACTTTATAAATATGATTTCACTAAAACGATTAGATGGTGATGTAGCTATATAGAATTATATGTGGTATTAGTTAATCAAAGTACTATATTACTAGGGAGTTTCATAATGAGGCCTCTTCGGGGTGGCGTATCGACGAGTTGTTGGATTTACGATTTAAAGTGTCCTAGCTCCTCATACGTCACTACATGACCTCTTAATTATGATAGCCCGAACGATAGTATGATGAGCTATACGACCTATAAATAATCAAAGTGTTTAGTACTTATACGACCTATATTGGATTAGGTTGCCTTCGGATTCCTTCGTGACGCATTTTTCTATTGTGAATACTTGTTGATTACCATTCACTCGAGGTGAGTTCATAGCCCCCTTTTTACTACGTGATTGTTTTACAAAATCTACGGGGTGAATTACATTGCTTGTTTTACTATTGGACACAAGTGTTTTTCTAAGTGTTTTCAAAGTGTTTACAAAGTGTATGCTATCCAGATTACTGCCTGAATATTATTGCTAAGTTACCTTATTGCCGTGAAGTCCCTATTTATCATGAACCGTTAATTGCTATTGTAGTAAGCGCGAGTGTTGTGGATAGATCTATCGGGATTGACAATCCCCACCCTTACTTGGGTCACTAGTTTGATCGGGTGCATTTAACATTGAGAGGTGTTAGGTTGTTGGCAAGCATCCTATATTCTGATTGGGGCACAAATCTAGTTAAGGCTTCGGGGTCATGAGCTTAGTGCAATAATAAATGTTTTGGACTACTGAATGTGTTTCAGAGTCTACTATTACTTCGATCTTGTGGTCCACCCTTTTTACCGATAAACCTATGATTTCACTCAACCTTTGTGTTGACGTTTAGCATGTAATTTCAGGTCCTAGGGTATGAAGATGGAGGGGAGCCATGGTGGATATCAATGAAGACGGATTCTGTGTTTTATCTATATTCAATGCAAATTTTATTATCTTTAAAAACTTAAATCATCTTTTGGGTATTATGAAGCTTTTGTTTAATTAAATATGTACTTGAAATGTTTATTACTCTTTTAAAACATATGAGACCTAATGTATGAACTCTGATATTTTGCTATGGCATCGAATGAGATCTTATCTTAAAACGTCCATTTAAGGTCGTTTCCTATATCTTGATTGTTGTACTTTGACGTAGCACCCCAATGTTACCATTCCGCTGCTACCTGATTTTGGGGGTGTTACAGGAATCCCTATAGGAAAAAACAAACTCGAGTCTGATTCTCCAAGGGAGTACGATGACGAATTCCTAAAGGCTTTCAAGAAACAGTTTCATGGCAAGAAGTACATAACAATATCTGATCTATCCAAACAGATCCAAAGAACAACAAACACAGACTTCATGTTCCAAATGAATTACCTGATGCTATTCTCAAACTGCATGATCCACTCCTATAATAGCTCAAGGCTGATATACTATGTGATAAAGAACATCAAGTCTACAGATATCATCAATGATTTTGACTGGTGCAAGGTCATATGGGATCATATACAAACAAGTAAGACTAATTGGGACGACAGAACACAAGAAACCTATTACTATAGGCCAAACACAGTTTTAATGGTAAAGTTAAACTTCCCTTTTTAATATCAAATTAAATAAAAAAATACTTAAACATATTTTAATTCATTGTTTTTTTTATTTAATAACAGCTTATTTACTTGCTTATATAAAAATTGATGGTATGGTGATAATGCAACATAAATGGCCTGCTTTAAGGAATTAGACTAGCCAGGATGCTGTGAATAGAGAAAATTTTGAGATGTCTAAAGGTCGTATTGGATTGGTGGAAGTTATTGAAGATGATGATAACGAAGATGAGAATGAAAAACACACTCAGAAACGGAAACTGAAAGAGGTCGGTCAGTTGTAAAAAATAACTTTATTAACTCAAAAATACTTGATATATCACCAGTGATATATCATACAAAGTACTATTTCCTATGTTTATAGAGATAATACTATGTATGATATATCACCAGTGATAAACGCTTATATCAC